>CM024576.1:1229774-1520738 GCA_014182395.1 Eucalyptus sp. ANBG9806169 | reverse complement strand
GTAATTTCAATTACCCAAACTCCTTAATCTAATTACTAGCTATAATCCCATGATCCCATGTCACACCTCGAGGAGCAGCTGAACCCACTTAAAAAACCCTATTTCCCTTTCTCCATCAGAACCGACAGCCAAAAACCCAATAAATCCCAACAATTTGAACTCCAAAACTCGGAAAAAAAAAAAGAACAAGAGCCGAAACAATCAACTTCCTCAATCCAAAATCAATACACAACGAAGAAGCTCGACGAGAGGCGGACCTTCCTCAGGGCAGTGGCGAGCTCGCCTCGCGTGAAGTTGGCAGCGGCCGGGGTCGTCAGAGGGATCCCGTTCCTGAACTGATACAGCGCCACGTTCTTCTGTATATACTCCGTGAACTGGACTCTGCGAAAAACGAATCGTCACATACGCCTCAAAAATGCAAACTTTTTTCTCCCCGGCACGATCGATTCGAAACAAAACGCCGAGGACGAACGAATCGTGGGGGAGGGCGGGGAATTCATTCACCTGTCGCCGGGCTCGCCGCTGGCGGCGACGAGCTTGTGGGAGTCGAGCACCATGATCTTGTCCTCGTTGGACTTGTGGACCAAGATGCTGTGGACCGCCGACGTGTCGGCGGCGAGGATGGCGAATCCGTCGCCGACGAGGCCGAACACGCACTCCATTTCCTTCCTCTCGATTGCCCGGAACTCGGTCGGAGACGGTGATGGAGACGGGGAGAAGAGAACTCGGTGGGAGATGTGCTTTTCTGCGAGCTTGAGAAGGAGGTCAAGTTTCTTTTGCGCGATCAGGGACGAAGATGGAGAATTCGAGGAAAGGACAAGGGCAATACGGTCATTTCGGTCCCTGTGAGGCTTGGTCTTGGCGTGGGCCCATTGGGCTTTTTGTCAGGTCGGCCCATCTCATTCGACCGTCTGTTCGCCTAAAGTCAAAACACGGCCTTTGAAACAGGCGCGCAAAAAAGACTTTCGACCAAAAAAAAAAAAAAATGGCGCTCAAGAGCAAATCCCTTTCCTTCAAGGGTAACAAGGGTCATCGCTCAATCCAGGAAATTCTATCGCTATAAGTAGGTACCCGCACCGATTGAGTACTGTTGGCATTTAACTCAACATTTCTAAATCACATCCTTTTCAATAGTCGCTAGAAAGAGAAATGAGATCCAAAAGAGAAAATGAGCGAGGTGATGCCGGAGAGACTCTAAAGGAGTAGAAGATAACACAAGTGAGAACTTTTTGATAGGTTACTCATTAGGTAATATATGTAAGGAACAAGAGCTAAAAAAGAACTTCCTGCTCTCAAGTCAAATGCTCAAGTAAGTTATGAATAAGGGAAATCTTACATTTCCATTCATCATGGCATGCTTATATGAATGAGCATGGAACAACCCTCCAAATATGAGTAATTACAAAATTCATTAAAAAGACAAAAAAAAGAAGAAGACAACTACGTCTCTGGATTTTATTAGTTCCAGAGTAGCTGAATTAATGATCTTCAAGGAACGCTCGAGCATCAAGAGGGAACGAAAGGAACGAAAAGAGGTAGAGTGGGAGGTTGGTCTCTATTCACAAATGCTCTCGTTGTTGGGCCCGTGTATGAGCCCCGGATTTTGGTCGCCTCCCCTGATTAAACAGACATGTCAAACAATCCAATTGGAAAACTTTGCCTCACCTGATTAATCGGACACATCATACGGTCCAATAAAAGAGCTTTTCTTATATATAAAAAAAATCACACAAGAACAAGTATATTTGAGTTCTTTTACATGCTTGATATACAAAAGAGATTACCCATAATTTGAAATCAAAAGGAACGGTTCAACTCTAATAGTGGAATGAATGAAAGAAGCACCAACTTGCTAGATGTTGAAATTAAATTTAGAGTATGTTTGTTTGAGTGAAAGTATTTTCCAAAAATTAGTTTTACCCATTTGGCTCGTTAAAAATGACTAATCAATCAAAAATACTTATGGACAATGAAAATATTGATGTTTAATATCGTTATTAGATTCTTTTTCTTTTCTTCTCTTTTCTAATTTAATCTCTAAACTTTTTGAATTTTAATCGATGAAAGATCGATCAAAATGCTATGCCAAGTCACAACTTGTTTCGCTTAATGTCGGTGGGCCAAAGAAAAAGATTGCCAGCTATAAAAATTATTTATTTGCCAAGTTAGCAAACCTCATCCTTTTTTTTTTTAGTCGAGAAAAAAAGAAAAAACTCGCACGCCCACCCTCACGATTGCACCTCCTGCTCACCACTAAAAACGAGAAGGTCCGCACCACCCACGACCGTCGGTCACTACAACCAGTCATCCCCACCCACCTAGAGGAGAAGCTCAACACTAGTCATCGGGAAAATGGATGATTGAAATGTTAGATAATATTAAAAGATAAGAATTGATATAAATATATTGAAAAGATGAGAAAAATAAGATTAATTGTCCGAGGTGTGCAAGTACTAACCTTAAGGATATTTCTACTTCTTAGAGTACAAAACTTGGTGCAACAGACTTTGATGGCTATTTTCTCAAGATACAACAGACATTTTTCTTTATTCTACACTAAATAATAGAAGGAACATGATTAACGCAATGTGTATAACTCAACAAGGAAAGAAAATGAGAAGGAAAGGAAAATTCTTTTTTAGATTTGGCTCTCTTTGAATGTGGTTTGAAGTTTTATTTTTATATTCAAATAGAAAATTGTTGTAAAAAAGAGTAATTATTGTTAGTTGTAAAACTATTAGTTTATGAAGAATTAAATCAAATTTTATAAAACTATTAGAAAGTCGTTATATAGTCATTAAAAAGCCATTATACGACCATTGCAAAACCATTACGAGAATGATGGCTTTCATGGCGGTTATAAATTTTAATAAATATTTCAAAATTATTGAAATATCCCACAATCCTCCCATATATTTCAAAAAGTTTTGAAAAGAAAAATTAGAGTAATATTGAGTTATTAGAAGGTAATGCATTGGAATTGGTGCTCGTTAAGCTATGAAGCCTCACAAGAATTTCATGAAATAATTGATGAGTTTTGAAACTTCTATGATCCAAGAATTTCTTTTTGTGAATTATAATTTTCAACCACATTGCACTCCCACCGGGTTTATTGTTCCATGTGATTTGTGCTAATAGGCTATGCATGTGCTTGATTTATTTATAAGTATTTTAGAGATTATCGATAATAGTTCTCATAGGAAGCAACCCCGCTCTATACTTATATAAGTGATTCCATCAAGTGTATTTTACAATATAATACACTACCAATGAAGGGTATGGAAATCATTAAGAGCTTAGCTCAGCTTTTCTTTCCTTGTAGTTTTGCACTATTCTCACCTTTAGAGGGACAATAATACCTATATGAACCTAATTCATGAGATTGCAATCATAATCTTCATTTTCATGTAGACCAACACCAGCTCACTGCTTATTGCGATGCCGATTGGGCAGGCTGCCCCATTAATCGACGCTCTACTGGTGGGTTCTTTGTTTTCTTCGACTCCAACCTCATTTCTTGGAGTGTTAAGAAACAAGCCACAATGGCATGTATTCATCTGAAGCTGAGTACCAGTGTCTATCACATTGCAGCAAAATTAGTTTGGCTATGCTCCTTGTTACATGAATTGCATTGCCCATTTCTTACACCACTCAACATTTGGTGTGATAACATTTCCACAATCTCTCTTGCCTACAATCCAGTTTTCCATTCAAGAATGAAACATGTAGTTGTTGATTTTCATCATGTCAGGGAACCAGTTTGGCATAAGATTCTCACTATTCAGTTCATCTTCAGCAAAGATCAAATAGTAGATATATTAACAAAAGATCAAATTGTAGATATATTAACAAAAGATCAAATTGTAGATATACTTTTGTCACTTTCCCTATTCTCGAGTACTATTCATCTATTCTCTCTAGACTGGTGGCGCATGATTCTTGTTCACCCGGTTTGAGATTTTGCTGATTCTAGGCGTTTCGACCATCCACTGGTGCTGTCTTTTAGAGGTTGGACACCTCTTGCCCCGCTATTCCTTCTCACCGAAGCGTTTCTCCTGGTACGCCTTCTACGGGAGTCAATGCTCAATTTATTTTAGGGTTTTGTGGGTATTTTTATGGATACATTTGCAAAAAACATGGCCACTTCGTTTGCTATGAGCGAAGGCTAGACGGGCAAGGCCCATCAAGTTACTGATGGTAGACGTGGTCGAAGCCGAAGTAGGCCCTCCACCACTCTTCCCCAAGCCCCTTCATTTGCTGCAATTGAAGGCCAGACGGGCTCTCTCAAGACCCCTCAAGCTGCTAATGGTAGACATTGTCGTAGCCGAATCAGGCTCTCTACTAATCGTCCCCAGCCCCAAGATCAACAATCAAGGGGCTCAAAAGCCTCCCCAAATCGATTCCTGGGTGAATGTTGCCAAGTCAACCACAAAAGGGTATAATCTCACATTTGTGCTCCTGACTGTTGTCGACAATAAACATGTGGTAAACTTTTCTGAGGAAATCTTAGAAGCAACGGACCCAAAATGGCACAAATGCATTGTCAGGTACTATGTGGGAAAGAAACTTCCCTTCAAGCTCACCTAAGTAGCTTTAAAGCATGCCTGGGGTACTCAACTTGTGGAAGTTCTGGCAAATGATGAAGGATTTTATTTCTTTCATGTTTCTGACTGTGATTTCTGAAGGAAAATCCTAGATAAGGGGCCATTGACTGTAGCCAGGGTCCCTCTTATCCTGCAGCAATGACATCCTCTACTAGAGCTGAAGAAGGATCACCTCTCCTCTATCCCGATCTGGGTCAGGCTAAAAAACTTCCCCTGCGCATTATGGTCTACTTTGGGGATTAGTGCTGTGGCAAGTGCCATCGGGAAGCCGCTCTATGTTGATCTTCGAATAGAGCATATGAAGATGATCTCTTTTGCCATAGTATATGTGGAGATATCTGCCAAGCAACCTCGTTGTGACTTAGTGGATGTCATTCTAAATGGGAAAACTCGCTTTGTGGATGTAGAATATGAATGGAGGCCGGTATCTTGCCCAAGTTGTGGCACTTTTGGCCACAAATGTGTGCCTTAAGCAAATTTGGTTGACTCCGTTGAGGCCCCTTTGCTTGCACCAGCCCATGATGTCCATTCTTCCCATGGCCCTGGTCTTGCCTTTGCACTAGAACCTAATGACCCGGAGGAAGGATGGCATCAAGCCCGTCCAAAAAAGAAGAAGCATTCGTTAAAGCCTAAGGAAGCGGATCCATCTCATGCTGTGAAGCTAGATGATGCAGCTCCAATTCGTTTGACGATTACAACGCAGCTTCCCGCTTCCCGGACTGCCTAGAAGGAACAAGAATTACTGTCTAAGCACGGTGATGTCTTGGTACCTTCCTCCTCTGCCTTTAAAGCTCATCGCGTGGGTTCCTCCACCTCTGTTGCCTCCTCTAGCTCGGAGGAAGACTCAAACGATGCTGCAAGCAATGTGGGGGAGCTTTAATGAAGACGACAACAACTCGGATAGCTCTTCTGCTCCACAGGATGCAACTCCAAAGGGAGTTAATCCTATTATTCTAAAGCTTGCTTCCCAGCAAATTAAGACCCTGCAAGTGCCTTGCCCAAACCCAACTCCTTCTCCTAAGCGGCGATAACCCTCCTGTCTATCTCTGTATATATATAAATATGCATATAAGTGTTTGGAATATAAGGAGTCTTGTGGATCCCTTTAGACAAGCTAAAGTTAGATACTTTGTTAGTGCTAATAGTATTTGTTGTGTTGGTCTTTTGGAAACCAAGATCCCAGCGTCCCTTTTTCCTTCCATTTCGGCAAGACTTTAGTCGGGCTGGAACTGGTGTTCTAATTATGATTATTCCCCTAGAGTGAGTATTTGGGTAGGATGTAACCCATCCCTTGTAAATTTTGATATGTCTTCTTCCAATGCTCAAGCAATCTATGGCAAGTTTAAGTTGCTAAGCACAGGCTGTGAATTCTGCTTATCTGTTATCTATGCGGAGCACGCCTTCATATCTTGTCGGCTTTTATGGGCGGAGCTTATCCATACTAGTGCTAGCCTGCTGGATTCTCTTTGGTTAGTGACGGGGGATTTCAATGCTATTTGGGACCCTTCTGATTGAAGAGGTAGTTCGGATACATGGCTTCCTTCTTATGATGAGTTTGGGCAATACTTAGCCCAACCAGATCTAGAAGACCTAAGATATGTAGGGTATTGGTTCACTTGGTCTTCTTCATCTGGCGACAACCAGAAGTTGAGAAAAATTGATAAGGTGCTTGTAAATACGAAATGGTGCCATGACTTCTCATTCTCGAGAGCATCCTTCCTTACTCCAGGCATCTCTGATCATACTCCCATGGTCGTTAGAGTTATGGCCCCCTCTATATACAAAAAACCTTTCAAGTTTTTTAACTTTTGGATGAAACACTCGGCCTTTCACACAATTATGGCTTAGGTGTGGGAAAATCCGGGGGTGGGTACACCCATGTTCAGGCTCTGTTGTAAGCTGAGAACCCTTAAACACCGCCTCAAGCAGCTCAACAGGGATTCTCTCTCCGAAATTTCTATTAGAACTACAAATGCAAGGAATGCCCTCCAATAGGATTCAAACAACTTGATGCTCGCGAAATTAGAAAGGAATCATCTTTGAACTTTCTCTGATCTTCGTTTACGGGAGGAATCATTCTATAGACATAAATTTAGAGTTCGGTGGATAAAGGAATGCGATCAAAACACCAAGTCGTTCTACCATTATGTCAATAAAAGACAGTTAAGGAACATAATTATTTCGGTTTCGGACACTTTAGGTAGTCTGGTAAGCGATCCTGGTATGGTGCAGTAATTATTTGTATCCCACTTTCAGAACCTCCTAGCACCTATAGATCTTCCTTCTCGGCCATCCTTGTAGGAGATCCAAGCAGTATTACTGTGCTCACTGAATGCGGAACAGGTACGAACTCTTTCTCGTCCTATGACTGAGCTGGAAATTCATGATACCCTTTTCTCTCTAGTAGTTGGCAAGGCCCTTGGACCGGAAGGGTTTAATGTTGAGTTCTTTAAATGCAACCGAGATGTCGTAGGACCATCGATCATTGAAGCGGTCAAGGATTTTTTTATCTCCGGGAATTTGTTGTGCGAGATAAACAACACAATTATAGCCTTGGTGCCCAAAATCCCCAATGCGTCTGCAATTTCGCACTATAGACCCATTGCCTGCTATAACACAATTTACAAGTGCATTACCAAGATTCTTGCTAATAGATTGACGACTGTCCTTCAAACCATCATCAATACGCCTCAAAATGTCTTTGTTAAAGGTCGGCGCATCAGCGACAACATATTGCTGGCTCAAGAACTTTTCAGTGGCTTCCACCTTGATTCATATTCGTCAAAGTGTGCTATCAAAGTAGATTTTCAAAAAACTTATGATACTATTGATTGGGATTTCTTGGAACTAACTCTCTATGCCTTTAGCTTTCCCAATCAATTGGTTGGGCTCATTATGACCTGTGTCCGAACCCCTAAGTTCTCCATATCCATAAATGGGGAGCTACATGGTTTCTTTTCTAGTGGCTGTGAATTACGCCAAAGGGATCCTATGTCTCCTTACCTATTCACCTTGGCTATGAAGGTATTCTTCGGAATCCTACACATTCAATCCAGACAACCAGGATTCAAGTACTTTTAGAGGTGCAAGTCAACTTGTTTATCCCATTTATTTTTTGCAGATGGTGTTTTCTTTTTTAGTGAGGCAAATATGGCTTCTATATCTCTTCTCAAGGATGGCTTGGAAACCTTCTCTTCTTGGAGTGGATTGAATCCCAATATGAACAAGAGTGAAGTCTTCCTTACAGGTGGATCTGAAATAACTCAAATCCAAATCCTTCATGCCTTTGGATTCTAGGAAGGTACTCTGCCGGTCCGCTACTTGGGAGTCCCTATCATCACTTTGCGGCTTGGCTAGTCAGTTTGTAACTCACTTGTCAACCTTATAATAGCAAGAGTGCAATCATGGGCACAACGTTTCCTCTCATTCGCGGGCCACCTGCAGCTTATTAGGTCAATCCTCCATTCAATACAAGTCTATTGGGCTAGTATCTTTATGTTACCTAGAGTTGTGCTGGACCGTATTAAACAAATACTTAGACAATTCTTGTGGAAAAGCCCGGGCCTTGGTAGTTGGAGTGCGAAAGTAGCGTGGGAAGATGTTTGTCTCCCAAAAAAAGAAGGAGGACTTGGTATTCATAGACTTCGTGATTGCAATACAGCGACTATGCTTAAACATATGTGGATCCTTTTCATGAATAAAGAATCCCTTTGGTGTAAATGGATCCATGCTACTTACTTAAAAAAGAAGAATTTATGGATAGTCTCTAAGCCAACTTTTTGCTCCTCGGCTTGGAGGAAACTACTTGATCTCAGGAGGGACTTCCAGTAATCCTTTAAATGGCGCGTGGGAGATGGCCTTTTGGTGTCCTTGTGGATCTACCCTTGGCACCCTCGAGGATCTCTGAATATGTTCTTCACGGATACCTACATCTATCGCTCAGGTCTATCCAGGCAGGCTACGGTGGTGAACTTATTTTCCACACCAAGCCAAGCTACCAAGGCCATCCTGGAATCATGGACGTATCCCCTCCCAATACTCTCTCAAAACCCCGACCGGTTAGTTTGGTTGGAGCATTCCTCGGGTTCTTTCTCGATTGCATTAGCTTGGGAAGCCATTCGACCTAAGAGAAACTTGGTCCCGTGGTTCTCGTTTGTATGGAACAAATCCCTTCCCCCATGGTACCAATTCCACCTCTGGCTCATCACCAAAAACCAACTACCTACCTAGGTCCGATTACTCTCTTATGGTAGGATTGCAGATGTTTCTTATGTCTTCTACAATTTTAGATCGGACTCTATTATCATCTATTTTTTGAATGCTATATTACTACTAGTCTTGCTATGTTTTGGGCTGCAAGATGCAACATCCCATGGCAAAACAGGGGATGGATGGACAACCTACATTGGGCTATCAATTGCCTCTCAGGCAATGACTTCTATCAATGCATTGCTCGGTTTTCTTTTGGAGCCCTGTGTCACTTAATCTGGAAGGCGAGGAACAACATCCTCTTTCGGAGCCAAGCCCTGTTCGTGCCTACGTTGAAAAAACATCTCGTCAAAGTCATCAAGGACAAGGCCTTGACCTTCAACCACGTTGTGGACACACCGAAGAATAAGAGAATTCAAAGAAGCTGGGGACTTGATCCCTCTATTTTCTCTTTAGAGGTGTCTGTTTTTTCCCTGTAATCTGCTTTGAGGGTTGCCGTTGTTTGGCTGTTTGGTTTCCCTTCTTTTTCCTCGACACCCTTCCACTCATTTTGACATGTTTGTCACCGTGAGTGCAAGTTTTGTTGGTGCCAAGACTCCTTTGCTGTAATGCTCTTCTTGGTTAAAAGTCAATACAAATCTTACCTTACCAAAAAAAAAAAAACAAAACAAAACAAAACAAAAACAAAACAAAAGGTCTAAGTTCTAATCGCATCAGATTTTTGCAGACCAAGCTTCACCTTCAGCCAACCGTGCTTAGCTTGCGAGGGATGATAAGATACTCATCCTTATTTTTCTCTAAATTATGAGGACATTGTTCCAATGAGCCCTTAAAGTTCTTAACGATGAAAAAGACCGGTTTAGATGGAGAAGCTTCCTACAAATATTTTATTAATTTCATGGATATGATAAGAATGGGTTAAGACTCAAGGTGATCCAAATATCAAACTTCCACATTTGATGGCGTGAGACTTGAATATGTGTCACACATCTAGTTCGGACACAAACTGTCTCGGCTATCACCGATCTAACTTATGTACTCAAGGAACTACAAAAAAAAAAAAAAAATCTATTAGAT
Source organism: Eucalyptus sp. ANBG9806169 (assembly GCA_014182395.1). Lineage (NCBI taxonomy): Eukaryota > Viridiplantae > Streptophyta > Magnoliopsida > Myrtales > Myrtaceae > Eucalyptus > Eucalyptus sp. ANBG9806169. The sequence goes on along the minus strand of CM024576.1, from coordinate 1,510,848 downwards.
TTGTCTTTTCTGAATCTTCTCTATCATGAAGGCGATTCAAACTAAAACATAGAGTTTCAATACAAGCAATGTCCCTAGTAGAAAGATTCCCCATGACTCATCTCAAATTAATATTCATTTGAGATGAATTCATGTCATATGTCTAGTTCAGACACAAACTGTCTCGGCTATCACCAATCTAACTTATGTACTCAAGAAACTACAAAAAAAAGTTTCGGTTAGATTTGTCTTTTCTGAATCTTCTCTATGATGAAGGCGACTTCAAACTAAAACATAAAGTTTGTGTACAAGTAATGTCCCTACTATAAAGATTCCCCATGAATCATCTCAAATTATTATTCATTTTAACAAATGAGATTTACTCTCGTTCAATCTTGTGAGATTTTGTGGGATTATAGCCGACTATTCTAAAAGTTTATTAGATGAATGCGTAATTTATTATTTAAATATTATAACACTCCTCCTTACGCTTAATTTGATTTTTGCTTAGTACTAAGCATGGAAATATTTAATTGGAGAGACAAATGAGACATGGAAAAATTCGAATTCAAGAACTCCAGTTCTGATACCATATAAGATTTTAGCCAAATGTTCTAAAAGTTTAAGCTGTTAGATGAATGCGTGGTCTATTATTTAAATATTCTAACAAATTTGATGGTCATTGCCATTTTGAAGATGAGAATACATTCTCTATGACCCACCTGGAATTATTATTATATTGATATCAATTAGTGTTGAAATTTATTCGCCCAATCGAGGTCCATCATTAATGGTGTTCACGTTGTCCCCCATGCGTAGCCCCAAAATGTCGATTTTTCAAGTGAAAAAAAAAAACCGACTTGAAAAATGGAAACCACCAAGGTTGCCATCGTTCCAACATGGAAGAAGGAGGTGGGGGGTTCGAATCTCCACATTGGGGGTTGAGGTGGAGACGATTTAGTTTCAAGTGTGGGTTTCGACTCCCACACCCTACAAAGAGACATGACAAAAGTCTGAGAGTGAGAGTTAGAATAGGATTAGAGTAAAACCAACAAAAAAAGGTGAAAAACGGAGCAGTGATGAATCATCTTGGTGTTGAGCTTGTCATTTTTTGAATAAATTCAAATCACCAAGTTTTCATTGTATTGAGTTGTCCTAAAATCTCACACGTGGAAAAAGGGATGAAAAAGAAAGAAATTATAAAAAAAAGGAAATTAATTATGCTGACCTTAATTATATATATCACATAGTGAATTCTTTTTCTTTTCTTTTCTTTTTCTTTGGTGCACTTGCGAAGAGCGAAAAGAGGTTAGCGGCCGATGAGATGCCAGAACGTCTGGGTTCGAGGGTGGTGATTAGACGAAAGCATAGTAGTTATTAGTTGATAAAGCAAATATTAATTTAGAAGATGATGATATTCTAAATCTAGATAAATTTACAGATAGAAAATATTTGGATTGGAGAATTTTCGATTTTTGTCTTCGAAATAAAGTCAATATTGAGTCCTGGATTGATATCGATACCAATGGTAATAAAAATACTAAGACTGGGTTTAATAATTATCAAATAATTGATAAAATGGATCAGAAAGGTCTTTTTTTTAGACCGACCTCGAGAAGTCGAGAGTCAGCAGCCAATCCATCCGGATTTCGCCTTCAAGACCCCCACGTTCCTTTCTCGAGCAACGTTCCATGTCGACCTTGCACGTATGAAGCCTTTTACGCCACCTTTATTAGAGGAATGGGAATCCACTGATGGGACAACAAATGAACAAGATCATTGAACAGGAAAATCATATATGATTGTTGCAGAGTAAATGCCATGGTCGAGGGTGCTAAAGTACAAAAGGGTTCGAGTTGACTTTTCCATTGAGGGTGTCTTGATGGGAATCGAGGAATGCGTGTCAATGGATCGGCATGGAGCAACGTTCCGTGTCGACCTTGCACATATGAAGCCTTTTATGCCACCTTTATTACAGTAACGACGAATCAGTTGACGGGACAACAAATGAACAAGATCATTGAACAAGAAAATCATATATGATTGTTGCGGAATGAATGCCATGGTCGAGAAGGGTGCTAAAGTACGAAAGGACTTTTCCAATGAGAATGTCTCGATGGGAACCAAGGAATGCGCGTGAATGGATGGGCATGGAGGTGAAGATTCCTCTGACAGAATATATATTTATATAATTCGTATTTTCGCTTTTGATGAAGCAAATAAAGAGGGAAAAGTATATTTCAAATTAGGGAAGACACCATCAGCATGCGATGTGCAAACTGCAGACCCTCAAAATTTGATTTTCTTTCTTTATAAAAAGAAAGTGTGAACACCCATGCCGTCCTCGCGCAAGACAGTGCACGGTTTCAATCTTATTCCAAAGAATCTCACTTAATCGCACTTAAGAGAATAATTAAATATGTTTCGACATTTCCAAAGTTGAAATTGTGGTATCCCAAAAGTTCCGATTCCATGTTATTAGCATACTCTCATGCTGACACTTAAGATAGCACATGAGAACGTTTATGTTCCTTTGTTATTTTATTCTTTTGCTCCTCGGGACAAAAAGAAAAAAAAAAAAAAAAGAACATATATCCATTTGGTCCTCGGAATAGAAAAGTAGCCGGGGAATATATTTAAAATAAAAATAAGAAGTAGAAAAAAGTAATTTCTTATTTCTAGGAACAATTTGTAGAAATAAGTCTTTTTTTTTTCTTCTTCTTCCTTGTCGCTCCCTACGGGTTGCCGTCCAAGTGGTGGCGATAGTCAGCGGTGGTGGGCGATTGGCCAGCAGCGGTTGACGGTTGGTAGCAGCGGCAAGGGGCAGCAATCAAATGCATTCCTATTCTTTTTGTAGATCATATCGAATACATTTATGTTCTTTCTCTATTCCGAAAATAGAAAATTTCTATAGTGGACATTGAATTCCAAGCACAACTACTAATCCTTTATATTAGGTGAGTGTCTTGTTGTACTTTTATTCCTTAAAAGGACATGTCAAATAATTTTTTTTTTCTAAATTATCACCATATGCCTCTTGCGAGCTAAGTCCATTAAGACACTTAAATGAATCTTTCTATAAAAATTATGGAAGATGATTGTTTGTAAAGTTATAATACCGAGCACTTCATGCAATTTGATAGCTATCATGTTCTATGAATGAATGGCATAAGGTAACCAGCAGTTGCATTTCATGTCAACTTATGACATTGTATATGTGAAATTTTATAGGATTACCATCGACTGTTCTAAAAGTTTAAGTTGTTAAATAAATGCGTGGTTTATTATTAAGCATTCTAACACTCCACACTCTTCATGCTTAATCTAGTCTTTTGCCTAGTATTATGTGTGAAAAATTTAATTTATGAAGCAAATAGAGGTTTGGAAGATTCGAACTTAGGATCTTTTAACTCTCATACCATGTAAAATTTTGTAGAATTTCTGCCGATTGTTTTAAAAGCTTAAACTGTTAGATGAAGACATAATTTATTATTTAAGTATTCTATGAATATATAACACTTTATCCGTTTGTCTCTAAATTGGGAGAACATCGTTCCAACAAGCCTGTAAAGTTGTTGATGACAACCCAAAAGATCATTTTCCAATAGAGAAGCTTTATACACATATTTCTTTAATCCCACGGGCGTGATAAGAAGCGAGTCAACACTCAGGGTGATCCAAATATCGAAATTTCATAATTTGATGGCGTGAGAGCTCGGATTCATGCCATGCGTTCTAGTTCAGATACGAACTGCCTCGGTAATCCCCATTCCAACTTATGTACTCAAGGGACCACGAGGCCACATACAATAATTGTTGCTCACTCCTATTACCAAGATAGAACGCATGTTGATGGTTATCTTCATGTGGAATGAAGACAAGTGGAAGCGTAGGAGCTTCACATGTAGAATCGACCTCACAAGAATGGTTGCTTTTCAAAATAAAAAATAAAAATAAGTTTTGGTTGGACTTGACTTGATCTGAATCTTTTCATACTTGATCTGAATCTTTTCACAAATTTAAAAGTAGAGTCCCTGCGCAAGCAATGTACTTAATATAATAATTCGTCATGACCCATCTTAAATTCAACAGGTGAGATTTTCTCTCGTTCAATCCGACGGCGTCCGCTGCTTTGAAGATGAGAGCAGATTCCCCTTATCCATCTTGAATTATTTTTATATTCATGTCATTTAGTGAAAGAAATTTATTCGCACAAGCGATGTCAATCATCATTAAAGCAGTCAACGTTACGGCGGCCCAAAGGTGTTGATTTTTCCAACTTAAAAAGAGGAGTTCTTGTCTACATTCACCAAGTGATGAGTCATGCCGGTGTTGAGCCCATCTTTTTACAACACGAAGCCATGCCGCAATGGAGCCGCAATCTCCTGCTCATTGGAGTCAAAGTCAACGCCCATGCCAGTTGTTCATGGTATGGGATCGTCCTAAAAAAATGGGAATGAATTATATAGAAAGGAAATTAATGATGCTGACTTTAGTTATATATCTTAGCCATATTGTAATACCACATAAAATTGAAATTTAACGCGTTACTGACAAATTGACAGGGCATGTGTATAGAGACGGCAATATTTTAATGATGATTTTTTTTTTATGAGGAGTGAAAGGGAGGAGAGGAGTGAGTGCCCGATAAGATGCTGGCACATCTAAGTTTAGGTATGTTGGGTGGTGATTAGATGCAAAGCATAGGAGTCATTAGTAGATAAAGCTAAAAATAGGATGGATGGACCTTGAGCAATCGAGAGATAGTGGGAAAATCCATCCAAATTTCGCCGTCCACACTTGGGATCTTCTTTTCTTGACCATCAATGGATGTCTAATCGTGCACGTATTAAGCATTTCAACACCACCTTTATTAGAGGAATGCCGTCCACTGATGGGACGAATGAAAGAGATCATTAACAGAAAGATGACATTTGATTTTGAAGTCGAAAGTTGCAGAAATAAAACTATGGTCCGAGAAGCGTGCTGAAGTAAAGAAAGCTGACTTCTCCATTTGCGGATGTCTTGATGAGGACCAAGTAATATTATTTAATCTGGGAATGCATCGTTGAAGATTCCTCGGATGAGGAAAGGAATATTTCGAATTTGGGAAGATACCATCAGCATGTGATGAGTAGAATGTAGACCCTAATTTTTTTTTCTTTTTTTATAAATTATTTGTTGATTTGTAGACTCTCTACTTTGGTGCCGTAATAATGAATTTAGCCCACAAATTTGTGTGGGAATAGTGATATTATGGACATATTTAGAGTAGATAGCTCCTTAGTAAACAAGAAAACAATTTTAAGTAGATATAAATTTGCATGATTTAGTATGAATATAAACATGTAAATGATCCATCTCACTATTCTTTTTTATATAATGGGGATGGAGGCTCTTTAAGCACCTGACTAATCTTTATAGGGTGTGGTAGTTCCTGAGTCCCACATGGTACAAGTAATTATTGGAGACAAGTAGATTTGTACCCCTTGAGCCTTAAAGAGAATGCAAAAAAATGTTATGATTTGAATCCAAGCCTTAAGCGAGGAGGACAAGCACACTTATCACTTGTCTACCTTATTTTGTTTACATGAGAATTTGTCTATCCATGCCATTCCCACGGATTGCACTAGTCAATCAGAAACTTATGAAAAATGAGGAACAAGATTTAGATTGATAAGAGTATGAATATCTATATTAAAATTACTATTGTTTCTAGATACACTCATGAAAAATCGTTGATATAAAATAGTAGGAATATCAACTTGATACGATTCTTAATGAATTTCTGCTTTTTCTAATATGGAGATGATAAGCTAAATTTTTCTTAAGCGGAACTATTGTAATATTGATAAAAACTAGAAAAAAATATTAATAAATGGAGCGTAAGTTTTTATTAATCGGAAAATGATAGAAATGAAAAGATATTCAAAAATCTATAAAATAATGTAATTAAACTTGTGAATATTGCTGAAGATTTGGCTTTGTTGGATATTTGAGGGGTCAGATTGAACAAATTAATAGTTTGTGGCTACACAAAACATTTAGAAATAGTTTAAGAATCACACTAAACAAAATAAAAATCCAATGATGACATTGTACATTGGTCAAAATATAGGTACTAATAGTGTCATTTCCTCTTTCTTTAACACAAGGATGGTATTGAGAAAAATCATTCAGAAAGTTCTAAACCTATTATACGGCAATCAATTCAGTCTTAAATGTTTAAATTTAGTTAATCTAGTTCTAAGGCGCTGTTTGTTCATGAGAAACAAATTCTAGAAAAAAAAAATGGATTTTCCGGCATTTGGTTCTTAGAAAATAAATTAGTTAAGAAAAATATTTTTAATCAATGGAAAAAACACCTTTTTTTTTTGTCAGTCCTACTCTATTTCTATTCTACACTCACTCTCAGACTTTTGCCCCGCCTCTTGCGGGCGTGGGAGTCGAAACCCACTCTTGAAACTTACGAGAATGTGGGGATTTGAACCCCTCACCTCCCCCTTTCATGTTGGAAGGATGGCCACTAGGGCGAATCCCAGTGGTTGGAAAAAAAACACATTCAAAGGTGGGGAAATGATTTCTTCTATTGAAAAGAGGAAATCATTTTTCCTCCTTTGACTTTCACCTAGATCAAGTATGTTCTCCTCCCCTGCGCTTCTTTTATTTTTTATTTTTAAAATCGAATATTTTATTATTTTAATTTCTTTTTCTTTTTGCCTCTTTCTTGGCCGGCCATAGTGATGGCCACAAATTGGCCACGGTGACAGCCATAACCAGCCAAGGAAGAAAAAAAAGAAAGAAAAGAAAAGAAAATTATTAAAAAATTTAAAAATTCGATTTTCTTTATAATTGTCCCTTAAGGTTTAGATTTTCCATATCAAATGATGGAAAAAATTTTCTAATTCATTTTAAAATTTCAGCAAATCACCAAAATATATTATTATTTTTCTAGAAAATGATTTTCTAGAATTTTTTTTTCTAAGAAATTGTACATTTTCTACAAAACAAACGTATTTTAAACATTTTAACAATTCGTAATGTAATCATTCCGATTAATTTTGATTAAAAATTATTTACATGATAGTCCAGTTAACACCGGCCGTTCTACGTGACATGCCAACACTAATGTGGAACGTGGATGACTTTTGCATGCTTTTAGATTTTCTAAATTTTTTCCTGTTCTTTTCTCTATTTCTCGCTGCCGGTCACTGGGTCTCAATGATGGCAAGTGGAGGTCACCAACCTCTGGCGATTCTCTAACTAAATTTGGCTGGATGGATTATATTGACAAATCATTAAAATACATAATACTAAATCGATCAAATTGAAAAGTTAATAACTGAATAAGCTATCGTATAATCATTTTAGTACATTTAGGACATTTTCCCAATGACATTAAAGCACTTGGGATTTCCAGTTAATTTATTAAAGGTCACTCATTCAATGTCACTTGCTAAATGCCAACTGCTCTGAGTTAGGGTCACTTTTACATACCAAAACGACCTAACCTAATTTATTCATAGATCTTGTAGGACGGTCCATAATTCTCTGGATGCTCCGCTTCTGTCCCCTGTGTTATAAAGAAAAAAAGAAGAAGAAGGGAGAGATAAATGTCACAATCTTGAAACCTAAAAAAATCCACATCTCCTTGCTATCATCTCGCCGATTTAACCGCCCCCTCATAAATAAAATTTAAGAAACATCACTCACTATTCCCCCATCCCCTCGAATTGCGGGGTGGGAACATGTGCACTGTGCAGGCCGTCGAACCATCAAACAGGCCGTCTGCTCCGGGATCCAATCGTGGCCGTCCAACGACTCCCCAACATGCAACCGGACCGAGTAGAACGCGCCTCGTGTTGGCCTTTTTTGGTCCCCCGTCACTCGTATTTCGTCCTCATTCACTTAATAACCTTCCTCAAAATATACTCGGAGAAAGAATAAATGATTTAATAATTATGATTCTAGAAAAATGAATATTTCGCAAAAATCATTCCCATTTCGTAGATGATAATAATACTTTCTGTCAATTTATGAGTGTAGGTGATGTAAGTGATTATTTTCCAAGAAAGTATCTTTTAAATTATTCATTGTCTACAAAAAAAAATAAAACCTTAGTCGGAGTATCACCACTCAAGATTCATGTCGCATTAGAGATCCAGATAGAGAGAGAGGAGAGCACGTACGACCTGTCATTTCTACGTACACACTGCCAGCAATGACGAGATGGGGCAACGGGAACGTGCTGCTCCAGGAGTCAACCCCCTCTTCTCCGTCTGCACCGTATTTAACACGCATTTCCTTTCCCTGCCTCTCGCTTAAATTCTCTTCGCCTTTCTTTCTCGTTCGCATTCGATATCAGTTGCCGGCATCAAGATCCGACTAGATGCGCTCGTCTCTTTTCTAGTCCTGCTTGGTGTTCTCGCTCGCCATGTAAGTTCCGCGATGGGTTCGATTCGTGCTTTGTTTCGATCTTAATCGCGGGTGGGGTCTCGAATGAACGGTCGAGCTGTTGCCGATGTCTACTTGATGTTCGGTTGCGGGCCTGCGTTTTCGTCGTCGAGCTTTTGTACGTTAGCTGGGAAGAAATGAAGACGGCATTGTAGCATGTCGTAGAATCTACTGTATTAGAAAAATACAATCCCGGTGTCGATATTGCTTCTCTCTTGTAGCTCCTGCCGGATTTTTAAGATCGGCTCGAGCTGATCTCGGTGAATTGTGAATTTTCCTTTTCTTGCAGACCAGTCATGGGAGATGCCGGCGGAGGAACGATGAGGAGGAGGAGGGCGTGCTCGTGCTCGAAGGACGACTTCCTCCCTGAAGAATCCTTCAGGAGCTGGGGGAACTACTGGGGCGCCCTCAAGGAGACCCCGGCGCGGCTCCGGGACCGGGTCCTCAGCCGGTCCCTGGAGACGACGGAGCTCCATGAGGTGAAGGCCCAGAGCGGGCACGAGATGAAGCGGACGCTGACGTGGTGGGACCTCATCTGGTTCGGGATCGGGGCGGTCATCGGCGCCGGCATCTTCGTGCTCACGGGGCAAGAGACGAGGCAGGGGGCCGGCCCCGCCGTCGTGCTCTCCTTCGTGGTCTCGGGCGTGTCGGCCATGCTCTCCGTCTTCTGCTACACGGAGTTCGCCGTGGAAATACCTGTGGCAGGTCAGTTCTTGGAACTTCTTCTTTTTCACTCAACGTACGTAAGGAATCTCTCAAAAGCAATCTTGATTCATGCGAATATTAACACAAGTTCTTCCCCGGATGAACTCTGAAAAGAAGGGGCAAAAAAAATAAAAAAAATTTGGAGATCTTTCTTGCTGATGGAAACACGTTGACCCACTTTCGGCTTGGCTGTGCAATGAAAATTTTCCTTTTTTCTATTGTATTTTTCCAACGCCTTGACGTTTCGGTCGTATAGTTTTACTATTGAGCAACCCATCGTTGACTTGATTCTTGAAATCAAAGATGGCCATGTTTGAAAATTCCAAACTGAACTTTTAATTCGCAATGGAGACCGAAGAAGATGGGACTTGAAAAAGCATGGCAGGAATTGGGGATTCATTAAATTTTTACCGGACCGGCTGCTTCTCTGATGTTGATCCGGTTCATGCCGCGATTTTTGCGACGGCTTTAGGATATCGATTCAATTCGCTTTGCGGTTCGTGTTTAGATCATAAAGTAATTTTGGGATTATTGAGAAACATGTTCAATATGGAGACTTGAATGGACAATTTGAATTCGGACGTCCTATTTTCTGCTTAAATGTTTCAAGAGAAGGCATGCAGTTTTGATGAAAAATAGTCTAAATTCTAAAACCAAATTATGGTCTTTCCACAGGAGGGTCGTTTGCCTACTTGAGAGTGGAGCTTGGGGACTTCGTAGCCTTCATCGCGGCGGGTAACATCCTGCTCGAGTACGTGATCGGTGGCGCCGCCGTCGCACGCTCCTGGACGTCCTACTTCGCCACCCTCCTCAACCATGACCCCAAGGACTTCGTCATCACGGTCCACAGCCTGGCCCAAGACTACAACGAACTCGACCCCATCGCAGTGGGCATCTGTTGCATCATCTGCGCCTTTGCCGTCCTCAGCACCAAGGGCTCGTCCCGCCTGAACTACGTCGCCTCCATCGTGCACATCCTGGTGATCATCTTCATCATCGTGGCCGGCCTCACGAAGGCCAACGCACAAAATTACACCCCGTTCGCACCATTTGGCGCCCGTGGCGTCTTCAAGGCCTCAGCTGTGCTGTTCTTCGCGTATGTCGGGTTTGACGCCGTGTCCACGATGGCAGAGGAGACTAAGAACCCCGCGCGGGACATCCCGATCGGCCTGGTAGGGTCCATGGTTGTTGTCACCGTTGCGTATTGCGTGCTGGTCATCACACTGTGCCTGATGCAGCCATACGGCCAGATCGATCCAGATGCTCCGTTCTCGCTTGCCTTCAAGGCGGTCGGGATGGACTGGGCCAAGTACATCGTCGCCTTCGGGGCGCTCAAGGGCATGACCACGGTGCTGCTCGTTGGGGCCGTCGGGCAGGCCCGGTACCTCACCCACATTGCCAGGACGCACATGATGCCCCCCTGGTTTGCCAAAGTCAACGAGAAGACCGGGACGCCCGTGAACGCGACGGTGACGATGCTTGCGGCAACTGCGGTCATCGCCTTCTTCACGAAGCTCAACATCCTGTCCAACCTCCTCTCCATCTCCACACTGTTCATCTTCATGCTCGTGGCGGTCGCCCTCCTAGTGCGCCGGTACTATGTCAGCGGGGTCACAAAGCCTGCCGACCGCAACAAGCTCATTACCTGCATCTTTCTCATAGTCGGGTCTTCGATCGCAACCGCCGCTTACTGGGGCCTCAGCGAGCATGGCTGGATCGGATATGCGATCACAGTGCCAATCTGGTTCCTGGCGACCGTGGCACTGAGAGTGTTTGTCCCGCACGCCCGGGACCCAAAGCTATGGGGCGTCCCGCTGGTCCCCTGGCTGCCGTCGGCCTCAATTGCCATCAACATATTCCTGCTTGGGTCGATAGACCGGGCATCATTCGAGCGGTTCGGGCTGTGGACTGCGCTCTTACTGTTGTACTACTTCTTCTTCGGGCTGCACGCTTCCTATGACACAGCCAAGGAGAGTAAAGAGACCAAGGGAAAGGATGGCGTAAGGTTAAATAACGTTGAGGAAGGGCGTGTGAGCTCCACAACGTATGCAGGCCCTGGCAGCGAAGCTTCTGCCATTCCTAGTGCTTAAAAACACAGTGCCTTTGTAAACTGCTGTCAATCGTAGAAACCTGCTGTTTTAGTGTGTTCGGTGACTTGTGATCCAAAAAGTGGTTGTTCATCAGCAGACATTGTTCTGAAGACTCCCACATCCTCTCAAGATTAGTTATTTCTCCGGTTGATCATCATGATTGGCGGGAATATCTCGGATGCTGAACGATGTATACAAAACTTACGCGACGATCATGTGCTCTAAAATCAACATAGAAAAGGTCCATATCTGTCAAACGTCACTGAGTCGACCTCTTTCTCCATCTGTACTGTGGCTGGTTTTGCAGTCGACAGAGTTTCTACACATTTTTCCGTCATTTTCTCGCGAGGTCTCTTTGCTTTGTTCTCCTTTCTTGAATTTTCTCTGTTTTTCTGATCACTTTTAATGTAAGTTGGCATCAAGATCAACTCAATTCGTTCATCTCTTGTCTAACTCTGCTCAACATTCTCAATTATTATGGAAGTTCCGTGATGGGTTTAATGACTACTTATTGATCTTGAATTGCGTGGTCTCGTATAAACAGTTGAGCTTTTGACATCTCCGTCTTGTTTGCATCTGCATTTTCGTCGTTGATCTTTTGTACGCTAGTGATGCACAGCTGGATCAATGAAATGGAGATGGCTTTCTGTAAAATCATATGCTTGTTTGCTAATGCACTGTAGCATGACGTGGAATCTGCTACATTAGAAAAATGCAGATACAGAATTTGACTTGTGTCCACACCTTGAGAAACCCGGGTACTGATCTCGCTTCTCTCTTGTACCTCGAGCCCGTTTTAAGATCGACTCGAACTGATTTTCATCTCGTAAATTTTCCTTTTTCCTTGCAGATCAGTCATGGAAGGAGCCAAGGATGCACGCGGTGAACGAACTGTGAGGAGGAGGGTGTGCTCTTGCTCAAAGGATGACTTCCTCCCTGAAGAATCCTTCAGGAGCTGGGGAAATTACTGGGGCGCGCTCAAGGAGACGCCAGCCCGCCTACGGGACCGGCTCCTGACCCGGTCCCTCGAGACGACAGAGCTCCATGAGGTCAGGGCCCGGAGCCAGCATGAGATGAAGCGGACACTGATGTGGTGGGACTTGATATGGTTCGGGATTGGGGCAGTCATCGGTGCCGGCATCTTCGTGCTCACTGGCCTCCAGACGAAGGAACATGCCGGCCCCGCCATCTTGCTCTCCTTCGTGGTCTCCGGCGTATCGGCTATGCTCTCAGTCTTCTGTTACACCGAGTTCGCAGTAGAAATACCCGTGGCAGGTTAGTCCTCCTCCGTTTTGCTCTTCATCTATGCCAAAATTCACATAACTTGATCAGATATCATTTCATATAACTGAATAATATGGCAAGAATTGACGATCCAAAAATTGTGCCGGACCGCCCGATTCACCGATGTGAACCCAGTTCATGTCGTGATTTTATAACAAGTTTGACAGAATATCAATTCAAATCAGTTTGCAGTTTATGTTTTGGAAAAGAGGTTGCAGTTTATGTTTTGGAAAAGAGGTGCATAGACAGTAGCCAGATTTAGCCAAGGGGCCAAAAAAGGGCAAATCCCAAAACTTTTAGATTATTGGGAATTGCTCCCTACCAATATGGAGACTTGAATAAACAATGTGAATGCATACATCCTAATATCCAGAAAATGAGAGCAAAATAATGAGTTGCACTTAATTTTAGCAAGGTACAGTTTGATAAGTAAAAGCCTGAATTCTAAAACCAAAATTCTCATGTCCTTCAATAGGTGGATCATTTGCCTACTTGAGAGTGGAGCTGGGAGACTTCATGGCCTTCGTTGCGGCGGGCAACATCATACTCGAGTACTTGATCGGTGGTGCCGCCGTCGCGCGCTCCTGGACATCCTACTTCGCCACTCTCCTCAACCACAAACCCGAGGACTTCCTCATCAAGGCCCATGGCCTCGCTGATGGCTACAACGAACTCGACCCCATCGCCGTGTGCATCTGCAGCATCGTCTGCGTCTTTGCAGTCCTCAGCACCAAGGGCTCGTCCCGCCTAAACTACATCGCCTCCATCGTGCACGTCCTGGTGATCGTCTTCATCATTGTGGCAGGCCTCACGAAGGCCGACACGGCCAATTACACCCCGTTCGCACCCTTCAATTCCCACGGCATCTTCAAGGCCTCAGCCGTCCTGTTCTTCGCGTATGTTGGGTTCGATGCTGTGTCCACGATGGCGGAGGAGACCAAGAACCCTGCGCGGGACATCCCGATCGGCCTGATTGGGTCCATGGTTATGACTACAATTGCATATTGCTCAATGGTCATCACACTGTGCCTGATGCAGCCGTACTACCAGATCGATACACATGCCCCATTCTCGGTCGCGTTCAAGGCGGTCGGGATGGACTGGGCCAAGTACATCGTTGCCTTCGGGGCACTCGAGGGCATGACAACAGCGCTGCTCACCGGGGCCGTGGGGCTGGCCCGGTACGTCACGCACATTGCCAGGACGCACATGATGCCACCCTGGTTCGCCAAGGTCAACGAGAAGACCGGGACGCCCGTGAACGCCACCATTGTGATGCTCTCGGCAACAGCGGTCATCGCCTTCTTCACAAAGATGAACATTCTGGCCGACCTCCTCTCCATCTCCACATTGTTCATCTTCATGCTTGTGGCAGTCGCCCTCCTAGTGCGCCGCTACTACGTCAATGGGGTCACCAAGCCTGCTGACCGCAACAAGCTCATCGTCTGCCTCTCGCTCATGGTTGGATCTTCGATTGCAACGGCCACTTACTGGGGCCTCAGCGAGCATGGCTGGGTCGGGTACGTGATCACGGTACCAATCTGGTTCCTAGCGACTGTGGCATTGAGGGTGCTTGTCCCGCAGGCTCGGAAGCCAAAACTATGGGGCGTGCCGCTGGTCCCTTGGCTGCCGTCGGCCTCGATTGCCATCAACATATTCCTGCTCGGGTCGATAAACCGAGCATCCTTTGAGCGGTTCGGGCTGTGGACCGGGTTCTTGTTGTTGTACTACTACTTCTTTGGGCTACATGCTTCGTATGACACAGCCAAGGAGAGTGGAGAGACCAAGGGCAAGGATGGCTTGGAGTGGAAGAAGGTCGAGGAAGGGAATGTGAGCTCCACAACAAATGCAGGCCCTGGCAGTGAAGCTTCTGCCATTCCTAGTACTTAAGAAAACACACTGCCTTGTAAACTGCTGTCATTGCTGACAGCTGATGTTTAATGCGTTCATGATACTCGTGACATCATGCTACCCAAGAATTGATTGTTCATAAGCAAACCTTGTTTTAAAGACTTCCAATACTCTCTTGAGATTAGTCATTCTCCAATTGATCATAACCATCGTCGGAATTTTTGGACCTTAGACATCTCTATCCTAAAACTAAATATACCTAGCTGTCACACACGCTCCAAACGACTAGTGGCTGTCCTTTGGGGACATCCGGGCACACATTTTTGGACGCCTAAAATCGAGCGACCAAAGTCCAGTCGCTTTTACGCAAATCACACGTCCGGTTCTAATCAAGAGCAATATGGTTGTCGACCCATTAAACCAAACCTTCGAAATAGTAAAAGGACTTGATTAGATAAATTAAAAGTGCAAGAACTTGATTTAGAGCAGCGTGAATGTACATAAACGAGTAAAATCTTTCGTTATACAATCTAAATTAATGAGAGTATGACAGGTGGTTGATACTTCGATTAATAAATGCTCATAAAATTCATAATTAGCCTGTATATATATACCACTTACATAAGTTATTTATTTTAACAAGATAATATGGTAATTCATTATATTTTTCATTATGACATTTACAAAATGAACCGATTCAAATTTGTATATAATAAATATTTAATTTTATGAAATTTGCTTGGTAGTTTAAGGAGAAGATTATGAATGCATTTGGTTCAACATTTCCAAAGAACTTTCGACCTTAAAAGCTTATTGAGAAAATGTTAAGGTGTTTGGCAACCCATCTCAATCAGTTTTCGACCAAATGCTAGTATTGGGAAAACTAAAAACCCAATGCTAGTACTGGGCTTTAGATCAAAGGCATTTGGCAAAATGCCAAAACTAAATTTCCTCTTCCAGATTTCATTTTTATTTAAAAAAACAAAAATTAGACCCAAAAGCCCTTTGCAAAAAAATTTTACCAAATACTATTTATGACAGAGTAGCTTTGTAAAGGATTTTTTTTTACCAAATATAATTTGCATTTCCTCAATGGGCTTTAGATCAAAGGCATTTGCATTTTCCTAAGGTTTATTTGCAAAGCCGAGCCAAATGCACCGGCCGTATAGCACAGGTTTGATTTCCCATGCCATCGAAAGTAAATGGTTCTATATTTGAAGCATCCACTTCAGCACGTCTCGTACCTATCCATGAAATTATTGTGATATTCTATGGTCCTAGGGTATACCTACCTAAAATGAGCTTTATCATCATAAAACATAAATAAATATATTATTGCAGTCCAGATCACACCATTTGATCCCGGACCTCATGAAGATCGACATCAGTTGGCGTAAAAGATCATATTTCTTATGTTTTGTCATTTGGATTTGGACATCTTTCAAAAGAAAACTTCAACAGATAAATCCACAAGACTCAAAAAACTAAGAACAACCTAAAAACATGGAGAATCCAAGTACCGTGCCATATAAGGGAAGGTAAATGTCACGGGCAAGTTACATTTGAACAGAGTGATGTAAACCAATGTCCTCAAATTTCAGAGGATAATGAGTCTGCCCATCAACCCAGCTATATGCCATGCTACACCCTAAAGTGTTCAAGCTCAACTTACAAAAGTCCCCTTTAGATTCAACATGGCATGAGCCTCAATGACCACAGAAGGAGAATGTTATCTTCCTAAATCCAAGATGTGATATAACCTGGTAAGGCAAAATTGTCAGGAATTCAGCAGATAAGTTCCAGTATCTACATCATTGGCCCACACATTGCAGAATGTCCAGCTTCATATAAAAAAGAAAGTAGCTCACTCATCATGCAATCATCCATGTCCATGCAAAGGAGGATCAGGTAAGGAAAAAGGACATGAGTTTTCCCTAGTTTTACAGCAATGAAGACACCAATGAGTAAAAACACATGAAAAGAATATGACTCATTGCCACTATCCCATACAAGCAGATTACCACTACCCCATTCAGAAACAACCAGGTGATATATAAGCATGGCACTTCTCACCAGTTAAACAATACTTGCTCTGAGAAGTTGGCATAGATTTCCAAATAGCTCAGGACCTTATACAGCTAGAGAATTTGAAGTCTAAGTCTCTAGCTCTAAAGGATTACCTGTTCATGTAGACTCATGGCTTAAAATGGTCTTCCCAATATGTTCCATTGGATACTCTTCCTAAACCATTTATCTTAATGAAGTATTTAAGAAATCTCTAGAAGCCAAAAGCATGTAAGACCAGTAAGTTCAACTTGGCAAATATATCTCCCCATACAAATTTGCACTGGTTCTGCAATAGGACAGTAATAGAATACTAGATGCAAGAAGTACCCAGCTCCTTGTATTTGCAATCAGGGCTATTAAGTAAGACACACAAATAAGCAAAAAGGAAGATCTTTTCTTACCTGCATTTGCAAACCACTCTAGTATATCTCATCATCAGGAATATCTGGTGTCAAAAATTTCCTAGGGTCCTTACTCATCTCCTCATAATTCAATGTGGACTTCACCCTTTCAGGCACAGGCATCAAAGGAATAATACTATCTCTATCAATTACTCCATCAATGATCCCGTATTCAACAGCTTCAATTGGAGACATGTACCGATCTCTGTCAATATCTTTTTCGACTTGTTCGAATGGACGTCCAGTGAAAGAAGAAATAATCCTGGTGACATTAGATTTGTTATGCATAACTTCTCGGGCTTGAATTTCCACATCTATAGCTTGCCCACTTGCACCACCAAGAGGTTGATGAATCATTATACGTGTATTTGGCATCGCAAGACGCTTCCCTTTAGTGCCTCCACCAAGTATTATGGAAGCTGTTGACGCTGAAATGCCAAGAGCCACAGTCGAAACATCAGCTCGGACAAGCTGTACGACATCATATATAGCCATTGTAGCACTGACATGAGACAATAAGATAGAAATCCCATCAGAAAATTGAGATAAAACCTACAGGTGTGAAAACAGGAAGCAAGCAGCATAAGAAACGCACTCAATGAGAACATTCTACATGAGATCGTGCTAAAGAGGCCATCGTGCGGAAGAGACACATTGTGTGGCCTAAATAGAATGACGTATAAAATTGAACTTGGGAAGGTTATCGGGAGCAGGTATCTCTTGGCTTTAAAATGTTTCCAATAAAACCTTGAAATGCTATATGAGTACAGGAAAAGACACTTTGGTTCCTATAAAAAAGAATGAAGATGACATCTAAAACTGTGTCTACTCGGATTATCCAGGCTTATAGAATTATAGGAAGGAGTGACTAAGTGCAGGTTGATGCAAGACACCCACATTGGATATCCAAATGGGGGTTTGCGCCATAAAGATCAATTATGGAGCATCCACTCATTACAAAGATTTGTGGAAAGGTGAGAAAATTTACATGTAGTTTTCATACATTTGGAGAAAACATGTGTCAGGGTTCCTGGAGAAACTTCTTGAGAATCCAGAGAAGAAAGGAATACATGTAGCCTATATACTAGCTTTAAAAGACATTTATGATGAAGTAATGATTTCCATAAGGAATCATGGAGGAGAAACTAAAGACTTCCCATAGTTACAAGGTTACTTCAAGGCCCATATCTGAGCTCCTACTTAAGAACGTGTCTTGATTGACTTTTACGTTTTTATTAACACTTTGACTTTGTTAAAATCTCAGACTTTGACAACATACAAATGCTGACAAATAGTTTCACACGTATTTTTCTTACAATTTTTTTAAATTCAAATGTTATTTCAATATTTAGTTGAGAAATTATTCTCATGGACATCATCAATCTCATAACAGTCGTACCAGAATAACACAAAAGTTAGCAATAGATTTCCTTTGATATCTACATTTTGCAAATTGTATAGTACTGATAAATGAAATCCAAGTGGGAGTAAACAAGAAACCATAACAGTGGTCATGGAATATAAGGTTTCTGGCTAAGACAATCAAATACACAGTATGGGGAGTATGAGTCCCATGCGAACAGGGGAAATTTTAAGCAGTAAATTTTTTTTAAATCTAGGACTTATGTTGTAAAGGGATAAATAATTTGATCACGGTCTCACCCATAGAGTGTCAGCACAATGAATGAAGTCGGGAATGAATATGGTGTTTTGTTCAACTGTTGAATGCCACTTAAATTGTTAGAGATCTCACCCACTAAAATAACATTGGTGTTTTGGCAGAGATCTGAGATACACCAACTTCGTCTAATTATAGGAAACGACATCCATCTATATTCAATCTGATGCTTAATCATCTATCACCTGTCTATTATTCTTAAATAGTCATAGTCATAACAAAAGAGCATAAATCCAACTTGAAAGACCACAGAGAGACAGCTAAACATGGAATATCCACTACCAACTAGGAGAACTGCTGCACATTATATAATAACACCAGAGTCAGTCACAATGTCCAGAGACCCTTACATTGAAAAGTAATAGTTCAGAAGCCACTAAGTAAGAATCTTTTATGGCATCAATTTTGGTCAAGCGAAAAAAGTGATCTTTACTCTGACAAGTTCTTAGTCTCTTAATGCTTAAGGAAATAGTTAAAAACAAAAGTATGTAATGAAGTCAAATTGCATTACAAGAGAATCAACAAATCACCAATAAGTAAGTAATGCAAAAGGTTACACCCAGCCTCTTACGCCTGCACAGGGCTTTCTTGGGCTATAGGAGGACTAGTGAACAAGAATTATCCGCTTGACAAGGTCCTTTATAGCCTCATGTAACAAAGTATCCACTACCTCTTGCTGTCTTTCGGTTGATTTGGAAAAAGCGGAATAATAGAGTTTTTATTCAAGAGGGGAGGACGTCATTTTTTGTAATTGCTGAAAGTTGGTCATAAGTCCTACACTCTTGGTATAGGAAAGTTAATTGTAGGTGTAAATGCTAAAATCGACCCCATAGACGATTTGTCTTGTTACTGGGCTCTTTCTTTATATAAGTTTGCACCCCTTTCATGCCCTATAGTAATTTTGATATGGTCCAACAACCACCTTCTTACTCCCTTACTTTTTACATAGCCACCAGTGACAATGAAAAACATTGCAACGGAGCAAAATGGGGCGTCTAACTATAGTTTCACCTAACAATTTATCAAGAACGTACTTCGCAAGCTCAATTCTAAGCCACCCTCTCAAACAATCTAATCTATCATTTCCATGAGAAACCCCTCACTGGCATTTCTCCAAACATCTCGTAAGCAAACCGAAAGAACTACACGAATTCCAATCTCAATACCTCCAAAACGCCCAAAACCAGAGCAATCTCAGCGGACAACCAGAACCGCGACGCGAACCGCGCTTACCTAAGCGAGCCACCAGGAGAATTGACGAAGAGCCGGATGTCCTTGGTGTGGTCCTGGGCGTCGAGCAGGAGCAGCTGGCTGATAATGGCGTCCGCGACGAAATCGTCGATGCCGCTCCCCAGGAAGACAATGCGCTCCCTGAGCAGGAGCCCCATGGCGTCGGCCTCGGCGCCCCTCATGGCGGTGGCGGGGGTCTGAGGGGCCGCCGAAGAGACGACGGCGGAGTCGAAAGCGGCGGCGGCGGCGGCGGCGGGGACGGCCGCCCGGCGGGGTTTCGGGGAGGGAGCGAGGTGGGTCTTGAGGGAGGAGAAGGGAGGAGATGGTGGAGCGCGGGGTCTGAGGGAGAGGGGAGGAGGCCTGGGGACATGGACGGAGGGTTTGAGGGGGAGGAGGTGAGGTGAGGATGGAGAGGAGAGAGAGAGGAGGTCCATCCCTAGAGAGAGAGAGAGAGTTGGTTGAGGAGGAAGAAGGTGGAGAAGGTGGAGAAGGAGGAGAAGATAGTGATGTCTGGTCTGGTCTGATCTGATTTTTAATGAGGGCTGCTTCTGCTCAGGCTGAGCAGTTGCAAGTGAGGCCCCCTGCCGCTTCAACAAGTTACTTGTGTGCATAGACACTGTCAAGAAGATGAAGTAATTTGACTAATTACATCATTGATGTATTTGTATACAATCTACCAATTATAATTATTACATGCTCCCGTGTGTAATACTAATTACGGTCTACATCTTTCTCATATTTTTTTTTATCATTCACTCTATTGGGCCTAATCATCTTTAAGAGAAAATATTAATTTTAGCTTGAATCCCAATCATGTCTTTCTTTTTTCATCTCATAAATGAGATAAAAAGTTCAGTCGCTATCCAAATTAGCTCCTATTAAATTTTCGTTCATCATTATCGTCGATTACTCAACATGTCATGTCAAGGATAAATTACGTTCATAATGCCTGCTGACATGAAATACCACATTGGACAAATTAAAAGGGGAAGAAAAATTTTGTGCAAAGGTGAGAGACAAAGAAGTTTATTACCACCACATCCAAGACCTCAAGCTCTAATCTCATAGCAGCAATGGTCGAACAAGCTCATGCTCTTGCAGCTATGGGCAAAGAGATCCTTTTGAGTCATGATACTCGAGGCTACTGTGGCCCTCAAGTTTCGAGCCACACAACTTGAGTAATTATGGTCTCTATGAGCTTGAAGCTTAAGAGGCCATAACCTAAAGCTCAAATTTGTACCCACTATGACCACAAATCTTGTGGCTATGGCCATGAGTTCAAATCGAGCAGCCATAGCCGCCACAAGCTTGAAACTTTAGTAGCCATTACCTTGAGTTCAGGCATTGAAACTTAAGGCATGTTTATTTATGTTTCTCATTTATGTTTAAGAACAAATTTTCTATTTTTTTGTTCCCGCAAACAAAAAAAGAACGTAAAACCAGAGTTTATTTGCATTTTTGTTCCAAATCTGTTTTTGTTCCTAGAAACAGAAAAAGAATAGAAATAAGAAATAAAAAAAAAGTTGTTTTTTGTTTCTGGAACAATTTTTAAGAACAAATTTTCTCTCTCCACTCTTTTCTTTTCTTCTTCTTTTTTCTTTGGCAAGTCGCCGCCTCGACCATGGCTGGCAACCTCGCCGGCGTCGGCCCCCGGTGAGGCCGAGCGTCGCCGGCCCGGCGAGGCTTAGCCTCGCCTTGGCGGCGACCTAGCGGTGGCCCGGTGAGGCCGAGCCTCGCTAGTGGCTGGGCGAGCTCAGCCTCGCCGGATTTGGGCAAGCCCGAGCTCGCCGAGCCTCGCCTTGGCTAGGCAAGCTCGGCCTCGCTGGATCCGGGCAAGCTCGAGCTTGCCCAACCAAGGCGAGGTCGAGCCTCGCCTAACCACGAGCAAGCTCGGCCTCGCCGAGGGTTAACGAGCCTTGCCGTGGCTGGGCGAGGCCACCGGCCCTCGTCAGCCGGTCGCTGGCCATGGTCGAGGCCGGCGACCGACCAAAAGAAAAAAAAAAAGAAAGAAAAAAAGGAAAAATAAAATAAAAATATTAAAAAATTAAAAGAAACAAAAAAAGAACACAAATTTACCAAACGTGTTTGTTCTTTTTTATTCCGGAACAAATTTACCAAGCGTATTTTTTTGGTAAAAAATTGTTAGGAACAGAAATAATTTTTTCTATTTCTGTTCCCGGAACAAAAAAGAACAAAAACATAAACAAACGCAACCTAAGTAATCATGGTCACCGTGAGCTTGATGCTCATGCGCCTCTTGTAGCGTGCTCGAAGCTGGAGTGATCAAGGTAGCCTCAAGATTCATGGATCTAAGGGTGCGTTTGTTTGTATTCTTTGTTTCTATTTATGAACAAAAATTATGTTTTTGTTCGGGAACAAAAAAGAATAGAAACGCGTTTGTTTGCGTTTTTGTTCCAAATTTGTTTTTTTTGTTCCTCGGAACAAAATTGGAACATAAATCGAAACAATAAAAAGTTGCTTTTTTGTTCCAAAAACACTTTTGAAGAATTAAAAAAACAAAAACACAAAACAAAAAACTTGTTTCTTTTCTTTTCCTTTTTTTCTTCTTTTTTCTTTGGTCGTTTGCTGGCCTGAGCCATGACTGGCAACCGGCCGTTGAGGGCTGGCGACGCTATTGAGGGCCGACGACCTCGCCGGAGAGTCGCCGGCCCTTGGCGAGGCTTGGCCTCGCTTAGGCTAGGTGAGCTTGGGCTCGCCAAGCCTCGCCCCGTGCCCGGCCGAGCCTCACCGGCTCGGTGAGCTCGAGCTCGCCCGGATCCGGGCGAGGCCGAGCCTCACCGATGCCGGGCGAGGAAAAGAAGAAAAAAGAAAAAAAGAAAGAAAAAAAGGAAAAATAATATAAAAAATATTAAAAAATTAAAAGAAACAAAAAAAAAAAAAAGAACACAAATTTACCAAACATATTTCTGTCTTTTTTTAATTTCCGAAACAAGTTTATCAAATGTGTTTTTCTAGAAAAAATTGTTCTCCAAAATAGAAATAATTTTTTCTATTTTTGTTCTCCGGAAAAAAAAAAAAAAAAAAAAATGTAAACACAAACAAACACACCCTAAGAGACCTCATGACAAAGGCCACCACAGGCTTCGTGGTTCAATAAGTTTTTACGGTCATGACCACAACGAGCTTAGAGCTTGAGCTCGCACTATGGTAGATGTGGTAGATCTCTCTCTATCCCTCATTGTCTAATTTGTTACCCCATTTTCATGTCGGTAGATGCCATAAAGCTAATGTACACGTGGAATGACATGTTAAATCTTTAACGATATCATTTGATGGACTCTTTCTTTGTCAGAATTGATTGACACTTTATAAAGTCAAGTTTGGGCACCGATTGATAGTTAATGCTTTTTTCACAAGACAAATGAAAGTTGAGGTCAAAATTGGGATCCGAGTTAAAGTTAATAGTTTCTAAGGAGACTTGCTTTATTGGTGGACTATTTATTACGATTGAAATTTTGTATTAACCAATTATTATTACTATGACTTAATCTCATATTACGAGATTAATGAACAAAATATAAAATTATAGATAAATAATTGATGTAGTAGTTACTCAAAAAAAAAAAAAAATTGATGTAGTAGTACTTATGTTATGTTGACAATGCATAATTGCTCATATTAAAAATTATTCATAATACGTAAATTAGCATTATCTTAGTAGCTAGATTTTACACATGATTATTAAAAATGTCATTATTTCCTATTATTTAATAATATAATGATTAGTTTAATAATATTTATTTTAATTAAGACTCAGATTGTTATGTTATTATTAATCTTGTCATAAAATTAACTATGCAATAAACAATATGTAGTAACACCATTCCATTGGGGGAGTCCCAGCCTTAGACGGACAAGACAGAGGATAGCTAACTAAATAGCATATTATATGCTACACTTTAAATTTTAATCATAAATTGATTACTAAATAATACATAAAAATTTATATACTACTCTCACAATTGGTTGTCTAAGTGATAATTACCACAAACTATTTTAATATAGTCACATTTCATGCGGTTAAATTTTCATTATAATATATATAAATTATCAAAATATTAATAACGAAATTTTATAAATTTTATATCTAACAATATACATGGTTATTAAATTCATCAATAAATTTTGACTATTTTAAATAAATATAATATTCCCTTAAGTCTAATATTGGGGGTATTTTAGGAATTCTGATTCTATCCTCCCCTTATTACGTAAGTTGTAAATGAAACCAAATGGTATGATAGGTATTGCATAAATTAAACTAAACAGTGCAACCAAACAAGCTATATCTCTGTTAGAAGGGATTAGGTGGGAAAAAGGGGCTCTAGAAGTATAATCGTGTTTCAAATGAAGGATAAGAGACATAGAGAAAGGATTCCCCGGGATTAAGAGAGATTAAGGAAGAATTAGCCCTGTTAATTTTATATGCACTTTTAATTAATTCTCCTTAAGGCCTCGTTTATTTCAAGAAAAATGAATAATTCAAAAAATATATTTCTAAAAAAAATCGCTTGTATCGCTTAAAATAATTAGTTAATAAAAAATATTTTTATTATCAATAATAGCTTATGTCTAAACATTTTTATGAACGATGAAAATGCTTTTTATTTATTTATTTTTGTAAGCAATACATACAATCATTTTTAGGAAAATATTTTTTAAATCATTCATTTTTCATTGAAAAATAGACCTAAATACGAAAGGATTTGGTGAGAGTTGTGTATAAAATAAATGAGTTTATTCTTCTTTCTCATTTCTACTCTTATTTTACATGTATCTACGAATATATAAAAGGTCTTTAGTGCCATTATAAATTATTTTCCTTTTCTTTCCTCGCTGGCATCTAAACAACAAAATAATTAAATCTCTTAAAATCATTCCTCCTTATTTCTCTCATAATTATTTTAATGTTTTAATCCTTTCTAACCGGTGCATCCAAACTAAGCTGGCTTTTGGACGTTTGTTTCATGGAAAAATAACTTCGGTGAAACGTTTTTCGGATTTTAAAGCGTTCATTTCACGGAAAATGAATTAGTTAAAAAAAAATGTTTTCCGCTATTAGAAAAAACACATTCAAAAGTGAGGAAATTTTTTTCCATTTTTCATAAATGGGAAAATTTTTACATAACTTCTTCCACCTCACATTCTTTCACCAAATACATTTTCCTTTTATATATATAGTTTTTAATTTTTTTTTCTATTTTTCTTTTTCTTCTTCCTTGGTTGGTCATCAGCAACTGGCCATGCCAGCGATTGGCGGCCGGCCACAAGCCAAATGGAGCCTTGTCATAGGCTAGTGAGGCTTCGCCTTGCCTCGCCCAGTTCGACAGAGCTCGATCTCACTTAATTAATGGAGCTTTGAGCTCGTTTGGATCTAACGAGTCACAAGCTCGCTGGCCTTGATGAAGCTTGAGCTTGTTTAGATCTGACAAGCCGCGAGCCCCTTAATGTCGACAGAGCTCGGGCTCGTCGGCCTCGACGGAGCTTGAGCTTGACTGGATTGAGCAAGTAGTGAGCTTGCCGACCTTAACAGAGCTCGAGCTTGCCTGGATCTAGCGAGTTGTGAGCTCGTCAGTCTTGGCAGAGCTTGAGCTAGTCTGGAATGGTCGAATCTCGAGCTTGTCAATCCGCATCTTGGTTGATCGCTATGTAGTCAGTTTCGCCAAGGCATGTGGCAACGGAGGAAGGAGGAGGAAGAACGAGGAGGAAGGAAAAGAAAAAGGAAAAAAAAAAAAAAAAAAAAGGAAAAAAAAATAATTAAAAATTCAATTTTAAAAAATATATAAAGATTAAAAATAATTTTTTTTGGTTGATTTAAAAAATTAAAATTCAATTTTGTTGGTAATTTTTCCCGAAAAATCAAACCCAATACCAAATTGTGAAAAAAAAATTCTACTCCATTTTTAGGTTTCAACCGAATACTAGAAAATATGATCATTTTCTTGAAAAAGGTTTCTGGAAAATATTTTCGGAATATGATATTTTAGTTGATGAACGTTTGCAGGACTAACTATAAATGGTTTCAATCAGTTATTGTAAATGAAAATCATAAAAAGAAAAATCAAATACAATCTAGTCAATATCCGATAAATATGGATTGATTAAGCTGGTATTTGATATATAAATACTAATCGTAATTATTATTTTTATTTTATAATTTTGAGACAAGGGTGGAACATAATTATCTTTTTTTTTTTTTTTTTTTCGTCGATTGGAACGTAATTATCTTATTAATACATAAAAACCTTAAACAAAAATATCGTCACAATATTTGCAAATGAAAACCATAGAAAACGATCAAATACAATTCTAATGAAGCTGCCATGTGATATATTAATACAAATTTTAACTATCTTTCTATAATCTTAGGACACAAGTGAAACGTAATTAACTTATTTGTACACCAAAAACCAAATAGTAAAATCACATCAGATATAGCTTTGGCGACTATTGTCGATATTGCGTATTAACTATTATTTTGTTTGCTTTTTTTTTTTCCTCTCTTTTTTTTTTTTTCTATATTTTTCGCTAGATTTTTTTTTGTTATATGAACTTACACCCGACTAGTTCATTCATTCACCAACATCGCGCTTTAGCAAACTCTCTCTGTCTCTCTCTCTCTCTCAATTTCATAAACATACCTTCGCTCTTTCTTCTTCCTAGGTTTCGTTCTTTATCAGATTAAAGAAGCGAGGGAGAGGGAGAAACAATAGCCACGAAAATGATGGGGGATGATGCAGTGAAGGTCTCGTCTGGAGATGATCAAGAGAAGGCCGTTCCAATGTGGTTGAGGTCGATAGCGAGCGTGAAGTTCCATGGCCCGTGCGACATTCATCTCCCTGAAAAGCTTGATTTCTACTGTAAGGTCTGCATGATTGCTGTGTGCAAAGGGTGCAAGAAGCAACACGATCTATCCGAGCATGAGATGATAAGGGTACTGACTTCCATTTCGAATCGTCTTCGTGTCTGTAATCGTAACTGCGTTTGTTTTATCGATGTCTCGCGAAAATGCAAAATATACTGCTCTTATCTTTGCATGATCAAGAAAAACGGGAAATTAGGGTTTCTTTTCCTCATTTTGAATTCTTTGCCCCTTTTCAGTTTTTGCTTTTGGGTTTTAATCTTTTCAGGTATATAAACTTGGCAAAGACGCGTCATTCAAAATGGAGGACTTGAAATCGTTGTGGGATATTTCCGATATCCGTCCACACACTTGCAACGAGTATGTCGTTGCCTTCGTACACAAAAGAGGAGACGGAATCCCTCGCCCCTACGATCCGAGCAGCGTTGTGAAGTGCGAATCTTGTCATTTCCGGCTTCGGTCGTCGGACGCCAAGTTTTGCTCCGTGGAATGCAAGGTAACTATACGATCGAGCACCCCCTTTCTTGAACGAATCTGGTTTTCGATCCGCCTGTGCAGTGCATTAATTTTGAATGTTCCACGATGCCGAAGGATGTTTTCTCACATGTGGGTCATTCTTTCTTGTTTTTTTCCTGCGTAGGTTGAAGCTGTGATGAAGATGAATGGGAGCGGAAGTATGAAGAACGAAGCGAAGAGGAAGGTGGAGACCATATCGGAGGGGACTTCAAGCAATGTTCAGTCCTTCCGGAAACGACCAAGACAGTAGGAAAACCCGCAAAGACCTCCACTTCATTAGCCGAAGATTGGGAAATTGGTAAATTTAGTGATAATTAGGTTGGGAGCTAATTGGTGCTAATTCTTTCTTTTAATATTCTTGGTACGTTCTTGATTGGGCTCATTGAAACTACTACTGCCTTCCTTATGATCATTTTTTAATGTTCTGGGTAGGCGATATGGAATGTCATTAGCGAAGTAACACTGTTTTCTTACTCCAATATGAAGTATTTTTGTTTTCTCTTTCTACGTATATCAGTTGCATTATTAGCCTCTCGTCGTTTCAGTTCTACTAGCAAATATGACCGAAAAGAGCATTGCCAAACTGACGAAGCCACTAATTTTCCAAAAGGAAACCGACTATTTGAGAAGCGAGTTTGATTTTTTTTTTTCACTAAGCACACCAATTGCTATTTTGACATAAATTAGGACCTAGCATTTCAAAACGATTACGAAAAAATAAAGTTTCATGCTCTTTAGTGATTCGTTTAAAATAAGAAAATACTCATGCTATCAAATAACTCTCAATAAAATAGTTGTGCTATCGAATAGACCAACTAACCACTGGGGGTTCGCCCCAGTGGCCACCCTTCCATCTAGGAAGGGGGAGGTTGGGGGTTCAAATCCCTACCTTCTCGGGGGGATTGGGGTGGGGAAGATTTCATTTCAGGAGTGGGTTTCGACTCCCACGCCCTGCAAGAAGGCGGGGCAAAAGTCTGAGAGTGAGTGTTAGAATAGGATTAGCGTAGAAAAAAAAAAAAAAAAAAAAGAATAGACCAACTGAACGTCAACTTCATAAACTTGACTTGTTCTTTTGAAAAAAATTTCAGTTATCTCAGAGCACATGCTTCTGTTAAGTGTCCATAGTTGGTGAAGTAAAACCTTGTAAATTTTAGGATGGGCAAGTTCAAATAAATTCACAATATATATGTTTTGACTGATACTAGCATGACAGTCAATAGTGTTTTCCAGGACTAAATAAATAGTGAAGAATAATTTAGGATGGCAAAGGTTCGAAGTTGACAGTCCATAATTGTGGTCTAGACAAATATATATATATATATACCCTGTAAAATACTTATTGAAGTCGCATATCTTTTAATTGACAAATTATTACTATTACGGCGAGTGAAGTAGGTCTTAAGCCAGTTCAAGTCCTTTCTTGGAAGCAAAGAAATTATTAAAAT
Source organism: Eucalyptus sp. ANBG9806169 (assembly GCA_014182395.1). Taxonomy (NCBI): domain Eukaryota; kingdom Viridiplantae; phylum Streptophyta; class Magnoliopsida; order Myrtales; family Myrtaceae; genus Eucalyptus; species Eucalyptus sp. ANBG9806169. The sequence goes on along the minus strand of CM024576.1, from coordinate 1,482,265 downwards.
TACATTGACATATAACCAATTGCTTTTTGTTTATATTCACTTTATTGTTTCCACTTTTAACCGGACCTTCCTCTTCTCATTTTCCCCTTTTTATTTATATTATTATAATTAGTAGTATTTTTAGGATCATGTCAACTCATCATAATTTTTTCACAAACCAATTATGGTCTTGACTCTTGTAGATACAACTCACTAAACCTTGTAGCATGAATATCTATGAATTCTATTAGTAGTTGAACCAAATTCGCCGACCGGTAGTGATATAAAATTAGGTACTTAATATCAATCAAAATGAACGAAGGCGAATATAAAACTCTTAGAAACGCTGATCCAATGATTTTACTCTCTATTTTTCCATTAATTTTTTTAATTACAACCTGATTGTTATTTTTAATCGTTCTCATTTGCAAATAGCCATTTTAATGTGTCAAACTGTTCACAGTTATATATACCAATAAAAAAAATTTCTCGAAAATAAAAGATAACAAAGAATCTCCACCAAATAAACATGTGAATGAATGGCCACTGGGGCAAACCCCAGTAGTTGATCGAGAAGGATTACCTTGGTCAATTTTATACAAATTTTTAATTCACTCTTAATGTGAAGGAATTTGGAGGGATTTATATACTAATGAACATGTTTATTCGTTTTTCTCATTTATACTCTTATTTTTCATGTATTTAAAAATATGTACTATAATATAATAGCTATTAAGTTGTTTGGTTTAAGTAATGTAATACCTATTATGATGTTTGGTTTATTTATGACATATGTAATACAAGAAGGATAGCATAATAATTCTCAAAATACCATAAAATTAGAATTAGAGGGAATATAACAATTATCACTTTAACATTGTTCACTTTTTTATATGTAATTTATCAAATATTTAGCAATATTTTGATAATTTATGTATGTCACAATGATAAGTTAATCACATAAGAGGTGATTATATTAAAATAATTCATGCAAATTATCCTTTTGATGATTATTGTTCACATTTTATCTCGTATATAATTATGTTAAATTATGTATTATTTACTACATGGTTAATAATATCATTGGATTATTAATAACACACTATCTAAGTGTTGGTTAATACAAATATAAAATCGTATCTGATAGTGAGCCACTAATAATATGTTAGTTAATACATTATGATTAAATCTTAATATAAAAAGTATTTATGCATCATCAAGATAACATAATTATTATAACATCAATTATTTACCTATCACCTAATACTTTATTTATCAATCTTATAATATGTCATTAAGTCAAACAAGGATGATTGGTGTTTAATTATATAAATAACATAACTAAAATTATTTATGCTTAATGTAAATTTTACTTGTAATTAGTAGTTTACCAATAGAGTGAGCCTAATTCTCATTGACTATAGCTTAGGTCTCAATTCTAGCTTCAACTTTTTTTGTTAATTTCATAATGAGGCAACGACTTTCAATCGCTACCCAAATTTTACCCCATCAAGTTTCCATCAAATGATCAAGCTGCCAATCTTCACTTTTCCTTGTCCAACAATTATTCATTTGATGTTTCCTCCAAAGGAAATACTTCTTCCTCTTTGTTTTTCAAGTTTGATGAAACTACTTGAGTCTCCTGTCATATGGCTAGAGCATTCACTGTTCAAGTACCATTTGCTCTTCATTTTTATTGTAATATGCAATCAAAGAATACTCTCAAATTTTCTTTGGTACCCAAATTTTCTTAAGTCCTAAAGAGTTAATGGTAAAGATTATTTTTGTCCAATCCTTCTTAACAGGTCTTCAGACTTTAGGACATTTATTCTTAAAATATGCTGAGTCTCCACACTTAAAACATTTAAAAGCATTTCGACCAACGGGTTTTGTAAAAATTATTTGAAAATGATTTTGTAAGCAAGTCTGGGAGGTCTCTGTCTGAGTCTCTCATTGACTATTGAAAATCAATCAAAAGATCACTTTCTTTATCAAAACCCAAACCTAATTTATTATAATAAGGAATTTGAATGGAAAAAATGTGTTCTAAGGTTTTTGAACCTTTTGAAAATTTCGTAATAATGTTTGAAAATTCCTTTTTCAAACTTCCATTTTCTTTAGAAAGAGAATCATGACTTCCTTCGAATTATCGAAATCATTTTGTAAACTTTCAAACCTTTCTTTCCAAGAAATATCATGTTGTCTAAGTTTAGAATTTTCCCTCTTTAGTTCGGAGATCCTTTTAAGAGATGATTTAAGTTTCAAACAAAACTCATTGATGTATTTGGACACTTTAATAGGAATTTTAGAATGACTTATCTCAATTTCCTTATCTAATTCAAAGTTTGTGTTTGAGTCAGGCTCTGAGTCTGAGTCTGAGTGAGTTATCAGATAGATGTTTGCATACTCCTCGTCGCTCTCTTCACATTCTGTGTCTCTCCAAGTTTATGCTTTTAATGTTTTCTTGTACTTCTTGTACTTTCCTTTCTTCTTTTTCAACAATAGACATTTTGGCTTGATGTGTCCCTTTTTTCTTGCGCTCAAAGCATATCACATCCTTATTTGGTTCATCTTCTTCCATCAATCTTTTATGTACATTTTGCTTGTATAACTTTTTCCAATTGAACCTTCTTCATTTTCTATTCAACTTTCTGAACTTCTTGATCATAAGACCGAGCTCTTCGTCATCCATGTCATCTTCTGAGTTTGTATCATAAGAATCAACATTAGATTTAATTGCAATGAGCTTCTTACCTTTTAAGTCATCTTCATCGTTAATTTGTTCCACTTCATAGGATTGAAGAGTGCCAATTAGTTCATCAACGGAGAGTGGCATAATCCTGTGAGTCTCATGGATTGAGGTCTTGATATGATTTTAGTCCTTTGAGAGTCCTCGCAGAAGTTTGTTGACATTTATTGGAGTAGAAATTGGCTATCCCTGATATGCCAGTCCGTTCATAAGTTCGGTAAATCGGCTAAACATATCTCCAATACATTCTCTAGGCTTCATCTTGAAAGATTTATATTGGCCAAGCAAAATGATCACATTTGTCTCATTTACATGATTTGTACCTTCGTAAGTAACATGAAATCTATCTTAGACTTCTTTATCTCTTTCACATAAAGAAATTCTATTATACTCAACAGAAGACAAAGCATAATATAAAGCATAAATGGCTTTTGCATTAAGAGCCTGTCTCTTGGTTCTTTCTGCTTGTTCAATTTCTTCAATGTCCTTGTTTATGACTTCCTTTTTCTTGTATGAAGTAGAAGTAGCATTTAGATTAATTCCTCTTTCCATAACATCCCATTCTAGAGGATCTCTAGATCTTAGGAATGCCTTCAATTCATTTTTCTACACATTGTATTCCTTTCCATTGAAATAAGATGACATGGTGTTGCTCTACCCTTCCACAAGTCTAGGTGCCAAGATACTAGCCAGAGAAGATCTTTAGCTCATAAGTACAAACACTCCAATAAGACGAGCATTTGGCTCTGATACCAATTGATAAAGCTAGTACGAACACTAAAGGGAGTGAATAGGTGTTTAAAAGAAAGCTTGACAAATAAACGCAAAATAAAATAAGTTGCTTTCAAAGTTTGGATGAGGATCAGAAACAGTTTTGTGAAACACTAGACTTCTGCAAAAATCTATAAGTGGGCAACAAACTTCAATAAAAAGAGTTAAGAAAAAATAAAATTACACATGAAATTTATAATGGTTCGACTTAGATCAAGTCTATGTCTACTCTTCCACGCCGATAGCATACTAGTTGGATTCACTACAGGATCAATAGAAGATCACAACTTATGAGCGCAAACACTTAATGATAGATCTCTCTATCTCATTAAAGATACTTTTTTTTTCTCTCCTGATCATAATTTGAAACACTCATAGACAAAGAGAACTAATTTTAGAACAACATCAGGCTTTAGAATTTTAGATTCACATTCCTTACTCTTCTTGACCAAATGACCACCTCCTTAAATACTCCTCCATGCAACACTAGTTATTGACATTCTCTGGAAAAATAAAATAAAATTCTTCCAAACTATCCATTGGACAAAATATCTCAAAGGGATCTTGTAATCGTTGAAGATAGGAATGGAATTTCCACTTAATTCTAGTCGCCCATATGATCAGAATCTTGATTTTCATAAGTGATTATTCCTCATATGAAACATATCTTCAAGATTGATTTTGTCAATTTGTGATTGACTCAATCAATATATACATATATGAAAAATAGAACCATTTACCAGAGAACTAGTCATTGTAGAATAGTATCCAAATAAATTTTATTATGGATCTATGTTGCAACCTTGTTAAGTCTAGTTTTGAACTCTTCCTTGTTTTGATCTTGACATGATCTAGATCTAGACTCGTCAGAGTAGGATATGCTTCTGGGATAGAATTAGACTTTGACGGAAGTCTTCAATAGAAAGACATAAACATATTTATAATCAATCTATTCTAAAATAGGCATTAGAATTAGAAAGTTTTGTCAGCTTCAAAATTTGGTGGGAGTTTTCTCAACATGTGCATAGTATATGGCAATCATCATCCTACTAGGATAGGAGTTAGCATTTGATTAAGCACTCATCCACCACATATAAGGAATCTGAACATTTTGGAATGAGTCTGGCATTAATTAGATCATGAAGGTAACTATGATACCTTAAAGAAGCTTCCCAACCAAAACCTGAAGAAGCGAGCAAACTAGTGAAATGAGATGGGAACATTCAAACAATGACGAATCTTACAGAATAAAGCTGGACAGACGTCTATGCACTGTCAAATCGAAATTGGAATGAAGAATGAGACATGAGATGCAATTCAACCAATACATACCGTGCCCCAAGGCTGCTGTTCAAAGCTCTTAAAAGCCATGGTTTGGGCCTTTGAGACTCTTTGGCCCATCATTTCTGGAATCTGCAAAATAAGATACGATTGCAATGCTTTAGAAATTTATCTGAATACACAAAAAGTTCAAAATACAGCTAAAGAAAAGTGGGCGCAAACCTTTTGATCAGCGTCTCAGTCTGATCCCAAGAGTCGAACTTCCAAACATCCTTTTCAGCAATCAGTCTTTTGTAGCCTTGCTACATAAGTGGAGTCATCCACCCAAAGTATATCCCTATGAGAGAGTTAGTGTCATTAACGATACAACAATACCCCAAAGAAATGTCTCATCTCACTTTCATTTTATAGCAAAGCAATTATATTTTGCTTCAGGGAGTAAGAGATACGCGCAAACAGGGAACCGACAAATACTGCCATTAGAAAGCAAGCAAAAACACAAGCAAATTGGACTCATTAAGCAGACAGAATCTGAAAATGTCATATTATTAGTTCATTATCACTGCTTATTGGAGAATGTCAGTCAATTTGACATGTCAATGCATAGAGACTAGTTGAACTAGTTAGATCTTATGAAAAACAAGCTAAACTGTTGGATAGAAAAATTGAAGTTCGGGTATTACTCACAGGAAAATATGTTGACATACCTTTCAGGCCAAACTTGCTCCTCTCCCAGAAGAGCCTCATATTCAACACTATCAAGAGGCTCAGTGTGGATCATCGTATACCCTGGAAAAGGGTCCAGATTCGGAACATAGACAAAAAGAAGAATCCCAAATAGAACCTTCATCAAAAGAAGCACAAGAAAATAAGAAGATCAAATCAGAAATCTTTTGATCAAGTTGACCAATGACAGAAAGAAATCTCAATAATTGACGATGTTCATATCAAATCTATTGACTGATGAATCCTGGCAGGAGCTGTTTGTTCAAAAGGCTTGGAAGTTATAAACAGAGGAGTCTAGGAGTAACAGTTTATTGAAAGAGAAGTAACCTGGCAAAAAACCGTTCTGATATACAGATAAAGTGCAAGCCTGGAGGAGTAGAAAAGATAATATATTAGGTCCTTCCTAGAATATACTGAATATGGATCTTAAACTGTAAAACAATAGGATGCTGTTACACATTGTAATCGAACAACCTGCTTCAAGAGGGTTCTTGAGTCTCCAGGAAAGATTTCCAATTCTAGTAGATTGAATAAGGGAACTCAACCTACAACTGGCTATCACCTTCAACCAATCAAAATCAGTTTCACATTCCCACAGGGAGATATGGTGTTGGCTTAATTATGGCAACTCAACAGTGACATGCTTTCAAAACTTACATATACAATATGAAAGATGTTTAACATGAAATGGTATAACTAGCCACATGCACCAGTTTAAGAAGCAATTTAACTGTATTCCAAGACATGGACGGGTAAAATCTTGCAAATATGTCCTTTGTGATGATTTAGCGATGACATATTTTTCAGTAAAGCAGTGTGGCCACCAAGGAGAACAAATGCACACTCTAGAGTATTTTAACAATAGAAACGTTAATTCTTTCAACAGTTTTCATCAATCTGCATAGCTTGAAGAGAGAGAGAGAGAGAGAGCATCTTATGAGATGTAGTTATTCTAAGTATGAGCAGTTATTTTTAATGTCTCCTGAAGGATAAAAACTAACCTATGATGCTGATAGTGGTGTCTCATTGAGAGAATGAGATTGAGCATCACAGCTTCCCCCACCAGAACATAGATGACTCCAAAGTGCACGTACCATCTGAACTCCGGAATGTAAATGTGCATTTCTATGCTAATCATAACTAGCATGGAGCACCAAGCAAGAGACTCCATGGTTAACGAAACCATCTGCCAAAGAAAAACGGAGGTGTGATTACAAAGCTTATTAGACTCTCAGTTTGCTAGTCGATGTAAACAGCATCATTTGAGATTGTTACAGACTAGTGTTTTGAAGACTTACAGTATAACACAGATTGCAAACAATCATGGCCAGACATTAGCGGGCAAATGGCATTGAAATTCGTGTTATAGTGGTGGCAGAAACAGAGTTGTGCAATTTAAAAGTTTTAACTATAAATGGTAGTGGATTTGCTTTCTCAGAGAGGGTTAAACTTGAAACTATGGAAGTTGGAAAAACTCACTGGTATAATGTTTTCCATTAAGGGTCCGTTCGTTTCGCAAAAAATGAGCCATTTCCGGAAAATATTTTTCCAAAAGTCATTTTTCGGGAAAATGACAATATTTTTTGGTGTTCGGCTAAAATCTGAAAATGCTTTGGAAAATATTTTCCGGTGTTCGGTAAGGAAAATATTTTCCACTTACCAGATTGGCGAGCGCGAGTGTCAAGCTCGAGGCTCGCCAGATCGACGAGCATGAGTTTGAGATCGACGAGCATGAGGTTCACTTGATCTAATGACTAGTCAAGAAAAAGAAGATGGAAAAAAAGAAAAAAAAAAAAAAAGAAATTAAAAATAATTCTAAAAAAAAAAAAAAAGAAAATTAAAAAATAATTCGAATAAAAAAAGAAAAGAAGAAAAAGAAAGGGGAGGAGGAAGTCTGAATTTGTAGATGTGTGAGATAAGAGAGATCAAGTGAGGAAAATGTTTTCTACTTTTCAAAAGTAGAAAACATTTTCCCTACTTTAGAAGACTTTTTCTTTTGATAGAAAACATTTTCCTCAAGGAATTCATTTTCCGTGAAACAAACGCCAGAAAATCCGGAAAACGTTTTCCTGTAAATTATTTTCCACGAAACGAACAGAGCCTAAGTTTGTACATCACACAGAATGTAGCTATAATGGGGAATGCTATAGTCTGACGAGTATTTACTAGTGCCAAGCTTCTTCCAAAAGAAAGCAGTTGAAACAGAAAAAAGAAAGGACAGTCAACGTGCCAGTAAACAATTTCAGCCTAATGCTTTCATTGAGGTTGGGGTTGAGCAACTAGCTATGTAAGTTTGTTAGATGTGCAGTGTCACACATTAAAAAAAAATAAAAAATAGCCAGCTAATCAAAGATTGTTCATCAAACAACAAAGTATTACGTTTACGCTGGAGAGTTGAAGCTAGGAACACAATATAGTAAAATTCCTACCTCATATGGAAGGAGGCTAGTCTGACCATGTAGATTGAAAACCGAAAAGCCCATCACTAACCTCAGCAGAGGCTCGGCAGCGCAGTAAAAAGAAAGCAATCCCAACATATAGTTGTAGCATTTCGACTTCAAACGGTATCTCTGGACTTTCGAAGTCCTTTTTGATCAACCAAATTCAGTAGCAGCAGAGGCCAAGAAGAACCAAACGGGATATGGAAATGACCAAGGAATCAATGGCGCAAGGTGTGTACGCACCGAAAGCACTGTCCGCAGTCCTTGCCCAAATCCCATTCGCCACCGGCCGGCAATACCAATTCAACAGTTCGAAACCCATTTCTTGAATGATCAAGGTATTAGCTGTTAGTTCATGAAGTAATTTCTTTTTTGCATCCCAATGAAAATGAAGCCTTTCCTACAAGAAAAAGAGTCCATCACAACTGCTTCAGTTAGAAATGCAACTATATTCACCCAGAAGCCTCGTAGAAAAAATTTGGAATTGGAAGAAGTTAAGCAGGAAAACCCACTATGGCGAACTCACAAGAAGTCACTGAGTTTATGTAGATTGAAGAATGCACTGCAAGGAAAGTCACAGTGTTCCCAACTAAAAACCCGGTTAAATGTCTTCACCTTGACTTAAGCTTTAACGAGTCCGCAATCACCAAAACAATGCTTAGAACTATGACCCAAAAGAAATTAAAAGTCCCATTGCTTTCAAACATGGTACCAGGCAATCGTCCCAAACAAAATTATAAACAAGAAAGGAAATATAACCCCTTAAACACGCACACTCGGACAGGGAGGGAGGGAGAGAGAAGGGCCTGCAACACCCTGGAGCTGCTTCGTGTTGAAATGGCTCGTGAATTATATACATGGCGAGGGCATTGAGTGGGACAACAAGCGTACGGCGGATGAATCACCACCAAGAAAAAGGGAAAAAAAAAAGAGGAAAAATGATGGAAAGAAGGGTCAAAAACAGGACATTGGAAGTTTGTAACTTTGTGGCAGTTACAAAAGGAAAAAAGGAAAGTGGCGACAGAGACAGACGACAGCATTTTGGCGCTTGCGTCACCGCTTACGTAGGCAGCCCTCTGACGTGACCTAAAACGAGAGGTAATGTGGCGGATAAATCTCTGCACGATTGATTAGTTTATGGCATTACATGACTATGTTTAAGCTTCTCAAGTGGACTTACAATCATACAAATTCAGAAAGACAGACGTGATAGGGGTCTCTCTCTCTTGACTTTTTTTTTACTGATTATTAGGAATTCCGAATAGATAAGTGCTAATGTATTCATGAAACAACGTAATAGAACTTTAACATCATTTGATTGACATTTCTATTTCGTCAGAATTTGCTATACTTGATCAAGTCAAATTTGGGCGCGGATTCATAATTGATATTTTAGATGAGATAAATAAAAATTTAGATTAAAGTTCGAATCCGAGCTAAAGTTGTAAACTGTGACGAGTAATCCACTCCTTCCGGAATGGAGCCGCCGCTCGCGATGCGGACGCGAAACCCTTGTTCATGAGAAAGATTCATAGGAGCCCCAGCGCCGGCCACGTGTCACTGGCCTTTTTGTACCCTCGTTTCTCTCTCTCTCTCTCTCTCTCCTTCCCCCTCGATTCCACTGCTCTCATCGCTCCCCATGCCGACATGACAATGGGTCTTCTGTGGACTCCCCTCACGCACGCTCACTCCCTCGCCGGGTTTCCTCCTCCTCCTCCTCCTCCTCCTCCTCTTCTTCTTCTTCTTGATGGAATTCGCGCAGGCCCTTGCTAATGCTGCTCTATCTTCTTTCTTCTTCTTCTTCTTGTGAACTGTAAGATATTGGGTTGTTGTCCTCTTCCTCCTCCTCCTTCTTCTTGATGGAATTCGCGCAGGCCCGTCCCGATGCTGCTCTATCTTCTTCCTTCTTCTTCTTTCTTCTTCTTGTGAACTATAAGATACTGGGTTGTCCTCCTCCTCCTCCTCCTTCTTCTTGATGCAATTCGCGCAGGCCCATGCTGATGCTGCTCTATCTTCTTCCTTCTTCTTCTTCTTCTTCTTGTGAACTGTAAGATACTGGGTTGTCCTCCTCCTCCTCCTCCTCCTCCTTCTTGATCGAATCCGCGCACGCCCGTACTGATGCTGCTCTATCCTCTGTAAGATACTGGGTTCTTTATCCTCCTTCTTGCGAACTGTAAGATACTGGGTTGTTGTTGTTGTTTTTCTTCTCCTTCTTCTTCTTCTTCTTCTTCTTCTTGCAAATTGTAAGATACTGGGTTGTTGTTGTTGTTCTTCTTCTTCTCCTCCTCCTCCTGCTTCATCTTCCGCTTCTGCTTCTTACAGGGAATGATGCAATGATGGTCTCGTCTGGAGATGATCAAGAGAAGGCCGTTCCGCTGTGGTTGAGGCCGATCGCGAGCGCCACTTTCTACAGCCCATGCAAGGCTCATCGCTCCGAAGAGTGCAACTTCTATTGTAGAGTCTGTATGGTTGCTCTCTGCAAAGAGTGCAAGACGCAACACGGTCTTTCCAAGCACGAGATGATTAGGGTACTAACTTTAATTTCGAGTTGTCTTTGCGCTAGTAATCGTAATAGCATTAGTTTCGTTGATGTGTCGTGAAAATGTGTAGTACACCGCTCTTTTATCTTTGCATTATCAATAAAAAGGCATACCAGCGTTTCTTTCCCTCATTTCGATTTCTTTGCCCTTTTTTTTCAGTTTTGTTTTTGGGTTTTAATCTTTTCAGGCATATAAAGTTGGCAAAGACGCGTCGTTCCGAATGGAGGACTTGAAGTCGCTGTGGGATATGTCCGATATCTGTCCATACACTTCCAACGGGTATCCCGTCGCCTACATACACAAAAGAGGAGACAGGTTCGCTCGTTCTCACGGTCAAAGTGGCCCTAGCAAGTGCGGATCTTGTCAGTACCGGCTCAAGTCGCCGAGGGCCAAGTACTGCTCCGTTGAATGCAAGGTGACGATCGAGCACCCCTTTTCGAACGAACCGGGTTTCGATCCACCTATGCCGTGCCATCGTTTTGAATGTTCCATGGTTTCGAAGAGACGTCTTTCTCATGGGTGGCTCATTCTTTCTTGCTTTTCCCTTTGTAGGTCGAAGCCGTGACGGAGTCGTTCAGGAAACAACCAAGAAAGCAGAGGAACCCGCAGAGAGCTCCGTTTTATTAGGCAAAGATTCGTAATTGGCAAAACATGGTGAAAATCGGGGTGGGCTGCTTGGTTTTGGTCCGTATCGATTAATTTTTGTTTTAATTTCTTTGGCTACATTCTTGAATTGGGTTTGTTGAAGCTATTATTTTTCTGTTTTTGCTGTCGGATCCTCCACGTAAGTGGGGGGAATGAGCTCTGTTTTTCGTTACTCCAGAATGAAGTATTGATGCAGCAATCATCTCTTACAATTCTACAAACGATATGACTGACCGCCAATTGTCGTTGCTATACTTATTCTTCTTCTCCTTATTAGTGGCATTTTTGGGATCACATAAACTTCCAATGGTAACTAAACAACCGATCTCTGTCAATATCTTTTTCAGCTTGTTCGAATGGACGGCCAGTGAAAGAAGAAATAATCCTGGTGACATTAGTTTTGTTATGCATAATTTCTCGGGCTTGAATTTCCACATCTATAGCTTGCCCCCTTGCACCACCTAGAGGTTGATGAATCATTATTATGCGCTTATTTGGCATCGCAAGATGCTTCCCTTTAGTCCCTCTACCGAGTATTATGGAAGCTGTTGAAGCTGAAATGCCAAGAGCCACAGTCGAAACATCAGCTCGAACTAGCCGTAGGACATCATATTTAGCCATTGTAGCCCTGACATGAACAAATAAGAGAGAAATCCCATCAGCAAATTGAGATAAAACCTGCAGGTGTGAAAACAGGAGGCAAGCGGCATGGAAAACACACTCAATGAGAACATTCTACATGAGATTGTGCCGAAGAGGCCATCATGTGGAGGAGACGCATTGAGTGGCCTATATAGAATGACGACTAACAATTTAACTTCGGAAGGTTATCGGGGACAGGTATCTCTTGGCTTCAAAGTGTTTAGCAAAAATATTCTGATAAAGACGTTCCTCATAAAATCTTGAAACGCTAGATAAGTGCAGGATAAAGCACATTGGTTCCTATCAACAAGAATAAAGATGACATCTATTGTGTTACTTGGAGTTATCTAGACTTACAGAACTCTAGGAAAGAGTAACTGAGTGCAGGCTAATGCAAGACTTAAGGACGTGTCTGGATTGACTTTTAATTTTCTATTAACACTTTCACTTTGTTGAAATCTCAAACTTTCACAACATGCAAATGTTGACACGTAGATTCACACGTAATTTTATTACAAATTGTTGAAATTCGAATGGTATCTCAATATTTGGTTGAGAAATTATTCTCGTGGACATCATCAATCTCATAACCGTCGTACCAGAACAACACAAAAGTCAGCAATAGATATCCTTTGGTATCTGCAAATCCAAGTGGGATTAAATAAGAAACTATAACATTTGTCTTGGAATATAAGGTTTCTGGCGAAGACAATCATATACAGAGAGTATGGGGAGTATAAGTTCATTGCAGACAGGTTTTAAATAGTCCTACCATGGAAATTGGAGACCGAGAAATTCTAAGCAGTGAAAGTTTTTAAAATCTAGGACTTATGTTGTAAAGGGATGGAGAAATTGATCGTGATCTCACCCATAGAGTATCAGCGTGACGAATGAAGTACAGAATGAATGTGGCCTTTTTGTTCAACTTTTTCTCTTGGGTAAATGTTTTGTTCAATTGTTGAATGCCACTTAATTTGATAGGTCACCCACTAAAATGACTATGGTGTGTTTCAGCTGAGATCTGAGATACACCAGCTTTGACTAATTATAGCAAACGACATCCATCTATATTCAGTCTGATACTTAATCATCTATCACCAGTCTATTATTCTTAACTAGTCATAGCAAAAGACCATAAATCCGACTTGAAAGACCACAGAGAGATGGCTAAACATGGTATCTCCACTACCAACTAGGAGAACTGCTGTACATGATTTAATAACACCACAGTCAGCGACAAGGTCCAGACACTTTTACATTGAAAAGTAATAGTTCAGATTAAGAGATTCATTAAGTAAGAACCATTTGTGGCATTAATTTTGATCAAGCGAAAAGTTTGATATTTACTTTCACAAAGTTCTTAGTCTCTTAATGCTTAAGGAAATAGTTAGATCAAAAGTATGCAATGAAGTCAAATAGCATTTACAAGCAAATCAAGAGCAGTCTCTTTCTCTTAAATAAATTGGGAGCCATCCCCAGCAATAGATCACCACTAACTAAAGTAACACAAAATGCTATGGGCAGCCTCTTACACCTGCACGGGGCTTTCTTGGGCTATAGGAGGATCTAGTGAACGAGAATTATCCGCTTGAGAAGGTCCTTTATAGCCTCATGCTACGAAAAATATCCAATACCTCTTGCTGTCTTTCAGATGATTTGGAAAGAGCGGAACAAGAGAGCTTTCGTACAAGAGGGGACGCCCGTTTTTTGTAATTACTGAAAGTTGGTTATAAGTCCTACACTTTTGGTATAGGAAAGTTACTCGTAGATGTAAATGCTAATACCGACGCCATAGACGATTCGTCTTGTTACTGAGCTCTTTCTTTATACAAGTTTGCACCGCCTTCATGCCCTATAGCAGTTCGGTTATGGTCAAGGAAGCACCCACTTGGCCCCTTACTTTTGCCTTAGCCGCCGGTGATAATGAAAAACATTTCGACGGAGCAAAATGGAGCGTATAACTATAATTTCATTGAGTAATATATCCGAAACTTACTTCGCAAGCTCTTCTCTAACCCTCTCAAGCTATCTAATCTGCTATTTCCATGAGAAACCCCTCGCTGGCATTTCTTCAAACGACTCGCAAGCAAACCAAAAGAACTACACGAATTCCAATCTCAATACCTCCGAAACACCAAAAACCAGAGCAATCTCAATGGACAACCCAAAACCACGACGCGAACCGTGCTTACCCAAGCGAGCCACCAGGAGCGTCGAGCAGGAGCAGCTGGCTGATAATCGCGCCCGCGACGAAATCGTCGATGCTGCTCCCCAGGAAGACGATGCGCTCCTTGAGCAGGAGCACCATGGCGTCGGCCTCGGCGCCCCTCATCGCAGTGGCGGGGGTCTGAGGAGCCGCCGACGAGAAGACGGTGGCGGGGCCTCAAGGATGCCTGGGGACATGGAGGGAAGGTTTGAGGGGGAGGAAGTGAGGTGAGGATGGAGAGGAGAGAGAGTTGGTTGAGGAGGAAGAAGGTGGAAGAGGAGGAGAAGATAATGAGTGCTGCTCAGGCTAAGCCAGTTGCAGGTGAGGCGCCCCTGCCACATCAACAAGTGACTTGTGTGCATAGGGGTGTTTGATTCAGCTTTCCCAAAGAGCTTTGAGCTTAAAGACCTCATTATGTCAAGGCTATTTGGCAAAATGCTTATCTTTGGAATGTTGAAAGCCCAAAGCAGGCGGGGATCTACTTTGGACATTTCAGCATTTTCGGCATCTAGTGTAGGGAATTAATGAATTTTTCCCAATTGCCTATTTTATTAAAAGTCCACTTTTACCCATACCAAACAAAACCCTAGCTCTTTCCACGTTTTCCTCTCTTTCTCTGTCGACCAGCTCTCTTCTCGTCTCTCTCTGCGTTCTCCATCGACGCGGCTCTCTTTGCAGCGTTCCTCTCCCTGCAACTCGCACCACTCCATCCCGATTTGAATCTGAGCACCACTCCATCAAGGCCAAAGTTCGTCGCGCGAGCGAGCGAGATCCGAGCAATCCGAGCACCACTTGGAGGTCCTCCTTTCGCAGATCGGCGACGGCGACAGCTTTGGCTCTCCGCCCGAGGTCCAAGGGAGGCTTTGCACATGAATCAGGCATAACGGGGTGCTTCATCTGGGTTCGAAGCTCTCTCCTATCTTGCCATGGACTCCAGTAACGGCGCGTTAGGTTCGCTCCTTTCTTGTCTTTCGTTCTTGCTCGTTCGTTTCCATTCTTGATGCAATTATGGGTGACGTCCGGCTGAATCGAGTGCTCTGTCTTCTCCGATTTGGGTTCTCATTCGCTTTAAGTTTTGTGGTTGTGTGCTGAAAAAGGAGGGGCTTTATTCTCGTAGCCAAATTTGGTGGGAGTCTATAATTGAAGTTTCTATCTTTTTTGGTTTAATTCCGTTGTGTGTGGACTCTGCGTTCTAGGTTTTTTTCTTTACGAGCTTAGCTGCTTTTTCCGTCTATTAGGTCTCGCCGTTTGTGTATCTTTAAGGGCAATCGTCGGTTGGTGTCTCTTAACTCTTTATCTGCTTGAATGATCCGTGTTTTGTAGTGATAATTGAACAGGGATTCTCATGTTGGGTGTTGCCCTTAGAGTGATTAGTCTTGAGGCAACTGGTGCAAAGTCAGGCCACTATGTAAAATTGACCCCAACCATCCATCCTCCTTGTTTGTTTGCAGTAGTTTGTGACATTCATTCCCTGTTTCCGCAACCAATGGTCCACCTCCTAAGCCGTGGGAAAGAGCCGGGGGTTCATCAGGTCCTGCGCCATTTAAGCCGCCATCATCTGGAAGTACTAGTGATATAGTGGAAGCTTTCGGAACAGCAAGACCCGGAGAAATTGTTTTGACTACTGATAGAACTATTCCTATCAATGCAAATTCTATTGCCAGGCCGGTTCCCACCAGGCCATGGGAGCAACAATCCTATGGCAATAGTTAGGGAGGTGCATATATATTGCTTATTTTATGTCCATAGTTACATGTGTTTTTATTACATTTTGATTGTGTGTGTATATCGACTATTGCTTTATAAAACAATATAACATAAGATGGTTCTCAGTTAATCTTTTGATAATCATTGTAGGATATAGTTCATTGGTGAGGGTTTGGGTGGTCAGAAGACTCAGAACAACCAAATCGACTCGAGGGGGAATTCGAGCCTATTTTTTTGGGATTTTTTTTTCCCCTTCTTTTTCTTTATTTTCTTTTGTTTTATTTTATTCCCCCTTGCTTCTACGTTGCTTCTTCCCTAATCATAACTATGGATTTGCTTCTTCTTTTTAATGATTCAAGTCTTTCTCGTTTTTAATTAATTAATTAATTAATTTATATATTGCCAAAATTTAGAAGTCTCATGTCACGGCCAATAATCTTGGCCTGCCAATTACCCACGGTAAAATTTGGAGCAATCGATATTATGCTTCCTTCGCTCTTCTTTGTTAGCATGAAATAGAGGTCACATTTATGAGTGTCGATTCATGTCCGTGTCGTACGTACATGATTAATTGATCGTGTCAACTTACTTGACATAAACACGATTTGAAAATTATTGAACTGACACGACACGATACAACACATGTATATGATGCCAAATCAACGATGTTAACACAAAACTAACTAATGAACACATAGTTGACATAATATATCCCTTAATTTTTTATACTATCTACCAATTGCAATGATTGCCAACAAAATATCTTAAAATATATGTGAATATTCAACGAAACATCACTTATAGAACAATCTATTTCTGCTGAGTGTCCTTCCCTTTTTATATGCGATGCTTACTAAAAAAAAATAGCATCCACGATCGGTCGCTTTATCATTCACCAAATAAGTTCACCTTTTTTTTTGCTATATCATTTTTATCTTTTGACAATCAATAGCCCAACTTTTTATTAATATGCTAGAATGATCATTAATTAATGAAGATGATTAATACTATAATAATTAAAAAAATTATTCAAAGTTGAAAACAAACTTAAAAAAATCCTTAGCCAAAAGTTGAGCTTTGCATCTAATCTATAATCAAATTCTTTTAATATAATTTTTAAATAAATTTATTAATATGTATCTTTTACATTACTCTCAACATGAAAATGTAAATGTTATATAGCTGTTGTTTCTTTTTTGCAATTTTAAAAATACTAAAACTAAAACACTTTAATTTGGTCATACCAAGGGGCTTTTCAAATACAAGTTTACCAAACAGTTTTGTATTTCCTTAAAGCACTTTTCAGTTTTAGTTTACCAAACAGTCTAGCATTTCAGAAAACCCATTTTATCTCAAAGGTATTTGCATTCTCCCAAGGACAGTTTTAGACATTGTCAAGAAGATGAAGCAATTTGAAGAATTACATCATCGATCTATTTGTACACAATCTACCGATTATAACATTTTGGTTAGAATAATAGTTATTAGTATTACCCCATAATTCGTGTTACAATCAAGGTTGTTATAATTATTACATGCTCCTGTGTAATACTAATTACGGTCCACATCTTTATCATTATTTTTTAACACTCACTCTATTGGGCCTAATTATCTTTAAGAGAAAATATTAGTTTTAGCTTGAATCACAATCATGTCTTTTTTTATCTCATAAACAAGCAAAAAAGTTCAGTCACTCTCCAAATTTGCCCCTATTAAATTTTCATTCATCGTTATCATCGATTACTCAACATGTCACGTCAAGGATTAATTACGTTCATGACGCCTGCTGACATGGAACGCCACATTAGACAAATTGAAAGGAAAAGAAAAAATTTGCACATGAGCGAGAGACAAGGAGGTTTATCACAACCACATCCAAGTGCTCAAGCTCTAATCTCATAGCAGCGATGGTCAAACAAGCTCATGCTCTTGCGGCTATGGGCAAAGAGATCCTTTTGAGCCGTGATACTCAAGGCCACCTTGGCTGCTCGAACTTTGGGCTCGTGGCTACTGTGGCCACTCAAGTTTCGAGCCACATAACTTGAGTAATTATGGTCTCTGTGAGCGTGAAGCTTAAGAGGCCATAACCTAAAGCTCAAATATGTGCCCACTATGACCACAAATCTTGTGGCTATGGCCATGAGTTCAAATCAAGCAGCCATAGCCGCCACAAGCTCGAAACTTGAGTAGCTATTACCTTGAGCTTCAGGGATTGAAACTTAAGTAATAATGGTCACCGTGAGCTTGATGCTCATGCGCCTCTTGTAGGGTGCTCGAAGCTTGAGCGATCAAGGTAGCCTCAAGATTCACGGCTCTAAAAGACCTCACGACAAAGGCCACCGCAGGCTTCTTGGTTCAATAAGTTTTTACGGTCATGACCACAGCGAGCTTAGAGCTTGAGCTCACACTATGGTAGATGTGGTAGATCTCTCTCTCTCTCATTGTCTAATTTGTTACCTAATTTTCATGTCGGTAGATGCCATAAAGCTAATGTACACGTGGAATGACATGTTAAATCTTTAACAATATCATTTGATGGACTCTTTCTTTGGTCAGAATTGATTGACTCTTGATAAAGTCAAATTTGGGCACCGATTGACAGTTAATGCTTTTTTCATAAGACAAATGAAAGTTGAGGTCAAAATTGGGATCCAAGCTAAAGTTAATAGTTTTTAAGGGAATTAGACTTGCTTTATTTGTGGACTTTTTATTACGATTGAAATTTTGTATTGACCAATTATTATTACTATCACTTAATCTCATATTACGAGATTAATGAACAAAATATAAAAATTATAGATAAATAATTGATGTAGTAGCTACCCAAAAAAAAAAAAAAAAAAAAAATTGAAGTAGTAGTACTTATGTTATCTTGACAATGCATAATTGCTCATATTAAAAATTATTCGTAATACGTAAATTAGCATTATCTTAGTAGCTAGATTTTACACATGATTATTAAAAATGTCATTATTTCCTATTATTTCATAATATAATGATTAGTTTAATAATATTTATTTTAATTAATACTCAGATTGTTATGTTATTATTAATCTTGTCATAAAATTAACTATGCAATAAACAATATGTAGTAACACCATTCCATTGCGGGAGTCGCAGGCTTGGACAAGACAGAGGATAGCTAACAAAATAGCATATTATATGCTACACTTTAAATTTTAATCATAAATTGATAATACATAAAAATTTATATACTACTCTCACAATTGGTTGTCTAAGTGATAATTACTACAAACTATTTTAATATAGTCACATCTCATGCGTTTAAATTTTCATTATAATAAATATAAATTATCAAAATAATTAATAACAAAATTTGATAAATTTTATATCTAACAATATACATGGTTATTAAATTCATCAATAAAGTTTGACTATTTTAAATAAATATAATATTCCCTTAAGTCTAATATTGGGGGTATTTTAGGAATTCTGGTTCTATCCTCCCCTTATTACGTAAGTTGTAAATGAAACCAAATGGTATGATAGGTATTGCATAAGTTAAACTAAACAGTGCAACCAAGCAAGCTATATCTCTGTTAGAAGGGATTAGGTGGGAAAAAGGGGCTCTAGAAGTATAATCGTGTTTCAAATGAAGGATAAGAGACATAGAGAAAGGATTCCCGGGATTAGGAAGAATTAGCCCGGTAAATTTTGTATGCACTTTTACTTCATTCTCCTTAAGGCCTCGTTTATTTCACAAAAAAATGAATAATTCAAAAAATATATTTCTAAAAAAAATTGCTTGTATCGCTTAAATAATTAGTTAATAAAAAATATTTTTATTATCAATAATAGCTTATGTCTAAACATTTTTATGAACAATGAAAGTGCTTTTTATTTATTTGTTTTTATAAGCAATACATACAATCATTTTTTAGGAAAATATTTTTTAAATCATTCATTTTTCATTGAACAAATAGACCTAAATATGAAGGGATTTGGTGAGAGTTATGTATAAAATAATTGAGTTTATTCTTCTTTCTCATTTCTACTCTTATTTTACATGTATCTACGAATATATAAAAGGACTTTAGTGCCATTATAAACTATTTTCCTTTTCTTTCCTCGCTGGCATCTAAACAACAAAATAATTAAATCTCTTAAAATCATTCCTCCTTTTTTCTCTCATAATTATTGTAACGTTTTAATCCTTCCTAACCGGTGCATCCAAACTAACCTAGCTTTTGGACGTTTGTTTCACGGAAAAATAACTTCCGGTAAAACGTTTTTCAAATTTTCCAGCGTTTGTTTTACAGAAAATGAATTAGTTAAAACAAATGTTTTCCGCTATTGGAAAAAACACATTCAAAAGTGAGGAAATTTTTTTCCATTTTTCATAAATGGAAAAATTTTCCATAACTTCTTCCACCTCACATTCTTTCACCAAATACATTTCCCTTATATATATAGTTTTTAATTTTTTCTATTTTCTTTTTCTTCTTCCTTAGTTGGTCACCAGCGACTGGCCATGCCAGCGGTTGGCGACTAGCCACAAGCCAAATGGGGCCTTGCCCAGTTTGGCAGAGCTCAATCTCACTTAGATTAATGGAGCTTTGAGCTTGTCTGGATCTAACGAGTCACAAGCTTGCTGGTCTTGACGAAGCTTGAGCTTGTTTAGATCTGACAAGCCGCGAGCTCCCTAACGTCGACGGAGCTTGGGCTCGTCGGCCTCGATGGAGCTCGGGATCGTCGGCCTCGACGGAGCTCGGGATCGTTGACCTCGACGGAGTTTGAGCTCGGCTGGATCGAGCAAGTAGTGAGCTTGCCAACCTCAACAGAGCTTGAGCTCGCCTAGATTTGGCGAGTCGTGAGCTCATCGGTCTTGGCAGAGCTCAAGCTAGTATGGATTGGTCAAATCTCGAGCTTGTCAATCCGCGTCTTGGTTGATCGTTGTGCAGTTGGTTATCGCCAAGGGATGTGGCCACGGAGGAAGGAGGAGGAAGGAAAAGGAAAAAGGAAAAAGAAAAGAGAAATAAAAAATAATTAAAAATTCAATTTTAAAAATATATAAAGATTAAAAATAATTTTTTTGGTTGATTTAAAAAATTAAAATTCAATTTTGTTGGTAATTTTTCCCGAAAAATCAAACCAAATACCAAACTGTGAAAAAAAATTATACTCCATTTTTAGGTTTCAACCGAATACCAGAAAATATGGTCATTTTCTTGAAAAATGGTTTTCTGGAAAATATTTTCTGGAAATATGATATTTTTTGCAAAACGAATGGACTCTTAGTTGATGGAAGTTTGCCGAACTAATTGTAAACGGTTTCAATCAGTTATTGTAAATGAAAATCATAAAAAAGAAAAATCAAATACAATATATTCAATATGTGATAAATATGGATTGATTAAGCTGGTATTTGATATATCAGCACACATCATAATTATTATTTTTATTTTATAATTTTGAGACAAGGGCGGGACGTAATTATCTTATTAATAGATAAAAACCGAAAACAAAAATATCGTCACAATATTTGCAAATGAAAACCATAGAAAACGATCAAATACAATTTGATGAAGCTGCCATGTGATATATTAATACAAATTTTAACTATGTTTTCTATAATCTTAGGACACAAGTGAATCGTAATTAACTTATTTGTAGACCAAAAACCAAATAGTAAAATCACATCAGAACTTGCATAGCTTTGGCGACTATTGTCGACATTGCGTATTAACTATTATTTTGTTTGCTTTTTTTCCTCTCTTTTTTTTTTTTCTATATTTTCGCTAGATTTTTTTTGTCATATGAACTCACACCTGACTAGTTCATTCATTCACCAACATCGCGCTTTAGCAAACTCTCTCTCTCAATTTCATAAACATACCTTCGCTCTTTCTTCTTCCTGGGTGGAGGTCCCTGAGTTTGACGGAAATCTCAATCCGGACGACTTTGTGGATTGGCTACACAAAACCGAACGAATTTTTGACTTCAAGTCCTCTAAAGCTGACAAAAATGCTTCTCTGAAAAGGCCGAATCAAGTCTTGGGAAAAACTCAAGAAGTTGATGAAGAAGAGGTTCTTGCCTGACAACTATAAGCAAGATCTATTCCTCAAATTGAATTCCCTTGAGTGTTGAAGAATACATTCGTGAGTTTTTATCGATGTGGTCTTTTGAAGACATATTGAAAAACAATTGAAGAGCAAGAAAATCGACAAAGACAAAAACAAGGGGAGCCTTCCAAAGAAGTGCAAAGAAGTTTATACTGCCATGGTTTTGGGCATTCAAATTGTTACTCTTCAAGAAATTGAGGAGATCAATTCATCGCTTCAAAGAGGCTGAGGGCAATCTTTGCGAGCTGTTGATCATCCGAAGAGCATTGCATGTTGAAGTTTCTGATAAAGAGCAAAGGGAGAATATATTTCACACCCGTTGCACTATTAACGGAAAGGTGTGTTCGGTGATCAAGAAAAAGCTTCCAACAATGAAACATCATCAACCATACAAGCTCAATGGCTCAATCAGGAATGAACTCAAGGTAACCAAACGAGTTCTTATATCATTTCAATTGGGAAGAACTATCGAGATCGGGTTGTTTGTGATGTGATTCCTATGGAGGCATGCCAATTATGGGTTTCTTTTCCTTTTCATTTTGAATCCTTCTTCAATACATAATAATCAACACAGGGAGGGAAACACTTGTAAGGAAAATCTGTTCTTGAGTGAGACATAGCAAACAAAAGAATGTATTTGCTTTGCTTGTGCTTGAGAAAAAGAGTGTGATTGAGCGACCCATACATCCAAATATGCATTGCTTGTTGAAAGAATTTGCAGATGTGTTCCTAGAGGATTTGCCCCCGGATTACCTCCCATAAGAGGTATTGAGCATCAAATCAATTTGATCCCCGGTGCTCCACTACCAAACAAGCCAGCTTATCGATTTGAACTTATCGTCCGTTCGAGAAAGCATGAGTCCATGTTCTGTTCCGGCTCTACTTGTACCTAAGAAGGATGGTACATACCGAATGTGTGTTGATAGCCGGGCCATCAACAACATCACCATTAAGTATAGGTACCCTATACCTAGACTTGATGATATGCTTGATGAATTATATGGTTCTTGTGTTTTCAAAGATAGATTTGCGGAGTGGTTATCATCAAATCAGAATGCGAGAAGGTGATGAATGGAAGACGGCTTTCAAGACCAAGGGAGGCCTTTATGAGTGGTTGGTTATGCCATTCGGATTATCTAATGCTCAGTACCTTCATGAGACTTATTTCAGT
This sequence comes from Eucalyptus sp. ANBG9806169, assembly GCA_014182395.1. Classification (NCBI taxonomy): domain Eukaryota; kingdom Viridiplantae; phylum Streptophyta; class Magnoliopsida; order Myrtales; family Myrtaceae; genus Eucalyptus; species Eucalyptus sp. ANBG9806169. The sequence goes on along the minus strand of CM024576.1, from coordinate 1,459,324 downwards.
CGCGAATTGCTGATTCGAGAGGCGCATGGTTTCGTTCTTTATCAGATTAAAGAAGCGAGGGCAGAGATGGAGAAACAATAGCCACGTTCTCTAAAAAATGATGGGGGATGATGCAGTGACGATCTCGTCTGGATATGATCAAGAGAAGGCCGTTCCGATGTGGTTGAGGCCGATAGCGAGCGTGAAGTTCCATGGCCCGTGCGACATTCATCTCTTTGAAAAGCTTGATTTCTACTGTAAGGTCTGCATGATTGCTGTGTGCAAAGGGTGCAAGAAGCGACACGATCTCGCCGAGCATGAGATGATAAGGGTACTGACTTCCATTTCGAATCGTCTTCGTGTCTGTAATCGTAACTGCGTTTGTTTTATCGATGTCTTGCGAAAATGCATAATATACTGCTCTTATCTTTGCATGATCAAGAAAAACGGGAAATTAGGGTTTCTTTTCCTCATTTTGAATTCTTTGCCCCTTTTCAGTTTTTGCTTTTGGGTTTTAATCTTTTCAGGTATATAAACTTGGCAAAGACGCGTTATTCAAAATGAAGGACTTGAAATCGTTGTGGGATATTTCCGATATCCGTCCACACACTTACAACGTGTATGCCGTTGCCTTCGTACACAAAAGAGGAGACGGAATCCCCCGCCCCTACGATCCGAGCAGCGTTGTGAAGTGCGAATCTTGTCATTTCCGGCTTCGGTCGTCGGACGCCAAGTTTTGCTCCGTGGAATGCAAGGTAACTATACGATCGAGCACCCCCTTTCTTGAACGAATCTGGTTTTCGATCCGCCTGTGCAGTGCATTAATTTTGAAAGTTCCACGATGCCGAAGGATGTTTTCTCACATGTGGGTCATTCTTTCTCGTTCTTTTCCTGCGTAGGTTGAAGCTGTGATGAAGATGAATGGGAGCGGAAGTATGAAGAACGAAGCGAAGAGGAAGGTGGAGACCATATCCGAGGGGAGTTCTAGCAATGTTCAGTCCTTCCGGAAACGACCAAGACAGTAGGAAAACCAGCAAAGAGCTCCACTTCATTAGCCGAAGATTGGAAAATTGGTAAATTTAGTGATAATTAGGGTGGGAGCTAATTGGTGCTAATTCTTTCTTTTAATATTCTTGGTACGTTCTTGATTGGGCTCATTGAAACTACTACTGCCTTCCTTATGATCATTTTTTAATGTTCTGGGTAGGCGATATGGAATGTCATTAGCGAAGTAACACTGTTTTCTTACTCCAATATGAAGTATTTTTGTTTTCTCTTCTACGTATATCAGTTGCATTATTAGCCTCTCGTCGTTTCAGTTCTACTGAACGAAAAGAGCAAATATGACTGAGCTAAAGAGCTAATTTGCCAAAAAGGAAACCGACTTTGAGAAGCGATTTTGAAACAATTGACATTGAATTGCTTTTTGCCACTTTTCACATTATTAGCCTCTCGTCGTTTCAGTTCTACTAGAGCTAACGATGGTGCTCCGCTGGCCACTAATTTTCCAAAAAGGAAACCGACTATTTGAGAAGCGAGTTTGATTTTTTTCACTAAGCACACCAATTGCTATTTTGACATAAATTAGGACCCATTTCAAAACGATTACAAAAAAATAAAGTTTCATGCTCTTTAATGATTGGTTTAAAATGAGAAAATACTCATGCTATCAAATAACTTTCAATAAAATAGTTGTGCTATCGAATAGACGAACTGAACGTCAACTTCATAAACTTGACTTGTTCTTTTGAAAAAATTTCAGTTATCTCTGAGCACATGCTTCTGTTAAGTGTCCATAGTTGGTGAATTTTAGGATGGGCAAGTTTAAGTAAATTCACAATAGATATATATTTTGACAGAAACTAGCATGATGGTCAACGGTGTTTTCAAGGACTAAATAAATATTGACGAATAATTTAGGATGGCAAAGGTTCGAAGTTGACAAGTCCATAATTGCAATCTGGACAATATTTATATATACCCCGTGAAATACTTATTGAAGTCGCATAATTTTCAATTGACAAATTATGACTATTACAGCGAGTGAATTAAGCCCTAACCCAGTTCAAGTCCTTTTTTAAAAGCAAAGAAATTATTAAAATTACATTGATATATAACCAATTGCTCTTTGCTTATATTCACTTTTTTTTATTTCCTACTTTTCAACGGACCTTCCTCTTCTCATCTTCCCCTTTTCATTTATACTATTATAATTAGCAGTATTTTTAGGATCATATAAACTCATCATAATTTCTTCACAAACCAATTATGGTCTTGACTCTTGTAGATACTACTCCTAAATCTTGTAGCTTGAATATCCACGAGTTTTATTAGTATTTGAACCAAATTCGCAGACCGGTAGTAATATAAAATTAAGTACTTAATATCAATCAAAATGTATATAGGCGATTATAAAACTCTTAGAAACATTGATCTTATAATTTAACTATCCATTTTCTCAATAATTTTTTTAAATACAATTTGATTTTTTTTTTATCGTTATCATTTGCAAATAGCCATTTTAATGTGTTAAACCGTTCACAATTATATATACCAATAAAAAAAATTCTGAAAATAAAAGGTAACAAAGAAGCTTCACCCGTCCACTCTAATGATCCGCTATTAGCATTATTTTTCAGTCACTTCTTCCAAACTAAAAGAAAACGAGCTATAATGACTGATGTGTGTATTGCAGGGCAAAGGTCCACATCTGTTTTCTCAGGGTTTCAGTTAGTTATTTCTAAACGAAATTATAGAAAACAATCAAATACAATTTGTTCAATATCTCATAATATAGACCATTCGAGCTGCCATGCGATATGGTAATGCAGTTCGTAATTATTTTTGTTGTAATCTAAAGATACGGGCGAAGCATAATTATTTTATTTATAGATCATAACCAAATACCAAATAGCATCATAGCTTGCATAGCTATGGTGACTACCGTCAGCATAGCATAATAACTATTATATTAGGAATCGTTTGTTTTGATAAGCGAAATTATTGAAAACATTATTCTCTATTTTCCATTGCTTCCCCCCTGTTGTTTAGAGAGGCATAATAAAATAATAGACAGTTGGTATAAAATTTTTGTTTATATTCATCATTTTTCAAATAATATAAACTTGAACCCGATGTTCAATTTTATTTCCTCTCTCTTTTCTTCTTCTTCTTTTGCCATTTTCATTTTGTTTTTTATATAAAAATTTCATGAGCATCCTCGCAAACTTCTTTCTTTCTGCTTCTAGAGTTCCGTTCTTTATCATAATCAAGAAGCGCAGGAGAAGGAAAAGAAAAGCTGCGATAACGACGTTGAATGATACAATGATGGTCTCGTCTGGAGATGATCAAGAGAACGTGGTTCCGCCATGGTCGACGTGACAATGGTATAACATCTCTCCGAAGAGTGCAATTTCTACTGCAAAGAGTGCAAGAAGCAGCACGATCCCAAGCACGGGATCATAACTGTACTAATTTCCATTGTGAATCGTCTTCGCACCTGTAATCATAAAGGCATTTGTTTTACTGGTGTGACGCGAAAATGCACAGTGTACTACTCTTTTATCTTTGCATAATCAAGAAAACAAGAAATGCTTTTCTTTTCCTCATTTTGAATGCTTTCACTTTATTTTGTTTATGGTTTTGGCTTTCAACCTTATTAGGCATACAAAGCTTCCAAAGGAGTGGCCTTCAGAATGGAGGACTTGAAGCTGCTGTGGAATAATTCCGATATCTATCCATACACTTCCAACGGGTATCTCGTCGCCTACATACACAAAAGAGGAGCTGAGACCACTGGCTCCTGCTGTCGAAGTGGTTTTGCGAAGTGCGAATATTGCCAGTACGGCCTCAAGTCGCTAGGCACCAAGTACTGCTCCGTGGAGTGCAAGGTGACAATCGAGCACAACCTTTGCAAACGGATCAGGTCTCGATCCACCTGCGTTGTGCATTAATTTTGAAGGCGCCGCGATGTCCACGAATGCTTTCTCTCATGTGGGTCATTCTTTCTTGCTTTTCCTCTGCAGGTTGAAGCCGTGATGATAATGAATGGAAGTGGAAGTACCAAGAACGAATCACAGAGGAAGCCAGTGATAATATCAGAGAGGAGTTCTAGCAATGTGCAGTCGTTCAGGAAACGACCAAAAAAGCAGCAAAACCCGCGGAGCACTCCATTTTTTTAGGCGAAGATTGGAAATCAGAACATATGGTTGATTTTCTGGTTTATTCTTGATAGGGCTCCTAGAAACTATCAGTTTCTCTTTGCAATTAGCACATGCTTGATCTGCCACTTATTCAGGGAGATAAACTCTATTTTTCTGTACATCAATGTGAAGTATAGTAATGCAACTACTATCTCCTTTTCCTTGTTTTATAAGTCCGGGTCCCCTGGATCATCATTTTCTTGAACGTGAACTGCTCGAGAGAGATTAAATCTCACTATATTTTATAACCTTGGAACCGAAATCCCTAGCTATAGATGGAATTTTCTGATAGCAAATAACTCTGTTGAGAGCTCCGCATCAACAAAGATGATCGAAAAGTATTATTACAAGATTTGTTGTCGTTGTGTTTATTGGGATCACAAAAACTTATCAGAATTTTTCCAAAAGCCAATTATGGTCTTGACTCTTGTAGGTGCAACTCGCTAAATCTTGTAGCTAAAAATATCTTTTGAGTTCTATTAGTATTTGAACCAATGCGTGGACCGGTAGTGATATTAAATTGTGTACAATATCAATTGAAATAAACGTAGGCAAATATAAACTCTTAGAAATGCTAATCAAACGATTTTTATTTTCCGCTTTTTAAACAATTTTTTTCAAATACAACTCGATTGGGCTTTTTTTCTTATCATTCTCATATGCAAATAGCCATTCTAATATGTTGCCGTCTACAATAATTTATAGCAAAATAAATTCTTATTTTCTGAAAAATAGGAGGGAACAAAGAAGCTCGAGAAAAGAAATGTGAACCCTTGTCATGCACTGCACACGTCCACTCTAATCCAAAAACTTGTACGGTTATTTTCTAATCTACTCCTTGATCTTTAGTACAAATTTGCATAACTTTTTAGACCAAGTCAATTTAATTTCAAATTCAGTCTATTGGAAAAGATATGTACGTCAACAAGAATATCACGTGAAAAAACTTTTTCAATACAAACTATCAATCAACGTGTGAGATTTAAATTTCAAAATATATATCATAGCCAAGATTTCTGAGCATGAACAGAGTTTTCCACGTCAAATTCTTATCGGCTCCGATAGAGAGTTGATAGAAAAATTATGTTTGTTCAAGTACATGATTTGACAATTAAATGTGTAAGAACTTAATTGATAAATATCCACAAAATAAATACAAATATAGACTTTCGCAAAAACGAAATTCAAGAAAAAGGATTGACTAAATAGAAGTAAGTACAAACATATGATCTTACAAGCTATAATAAGGGAGTTTGATCATCTTTTTGCGGTGTTGGAGTTCAAGCCTTGTAAAAAGGACTGCAGTAATAAGTACCTAAGTACACCTTTAAGATGGCTCAAAGAGGTAAACTAGTTAAGATGTGTTCACTAAACTAAAAAAGATGGTTTTCTTCTACTTTTGAATTTTATACATGCGTGAGCTCGACGCTCATGTGCTCATCACTGCATACTCGAAACTCGAGCAAATGGCAGTGTCGAGATTCATGACTTCAAAAATCTCATGACCATGGCCGCCATGAGCTCCATGGCTCAATAAGATCTTGCGGCCATGACCATGAGCTTGAGTGGCCATTGCAACCATGAGTATGAGTTTGAGCAGCCATGGTCATTGCGAGCTTTCCAGACTATGGCAAATGTGATAGACACTACACCCCTACCCCCAACCCCTCCTTTCTCTTATGTTGTCTTATTTGGTAAGTAATTTCCATATTAGTAGATGCGACAAAGGCAATGTACATGTGGAATGATATGTTAGACCTTTAATAGTATCATTTGACAGAAATTTGATGGGGGTCAAATTTGGGTACCAACTAAACATTGTTGCTTTACTATGAAATTAAAAAATAAAATTCGGCACTAGAATTGAGACCTAAGCTATAGTTGACGCTTCTTAAAAGAATTAGGCCCACTCTATTGATAGAATATTAATTACAATTAAAATTCTCAATAAGCCAAACTAATTTTAATTATATTATTATATAATGAAACACCCAATCAACAGTATTTTGACTTAATCACATGTGATAATATTAATGAATAAAATATTATGTGATAGGTAAATAATTGATGTAATTATAATTATATTATCTTGGTGAAGCATAATTAATTTTTATATTAAGAATTAATCATAATACATTAACTAACATACTATTAGTGGCTCACTATTAGATACAATTTTATATTTATATTAACTAACACTTAGAGAGTGTATTATTAATAATCCTTTTATACCATTAAACTTGTAGTAAATAATATGTAATTTAACATAATTACATACTATATGATAATAATCATAAAATTAATTACTAGGGAATACAAAAAAATTGTATATCTTACACTCATAATCGGTTTACAAAGTGATAATTACCATAAGTTATTTCAATATAATCTCCTCTTATGTGATTAAGTTTTCATTGTGACATACATAAATTATTAAAATACTGCTGAATATTTGATAAATTACATATCCAATTGATTTTAAACTTGCGAATCATGATTAAAGTGATGATTATTATATTCCCTCTAATACTGATTTTATATTATTTTGAAAATTATGAATGTTTTATCATGTTCCGACCCACATTACAACGTACTAGCTATTATATTTCAGTCTTATTCTATTATTGCAACTAAACAGGCTGTATGTTTATTTGGGGGATTTAGGTGGAAAAGGGTTTTATCGTGTCTGCATGAAGGAATTTTCAGGAAGAATTATTTGGTTAATTTTATACAAATTTTTAATGAACTAAATGTTTATTCGTTTTTCTCATTTATACTCTTATTTTTCATGTATTTAAAAAATGTAAACGGACATTAATGTCAACGTTCACTATTTTTCTTTCTTTTCCCGTCGCTAGCAGCCAAAAAACAGTATAATTGAATCTGTTTAGACCATTCTTCTTTTCTCATATGCTTACTTAATTTTTTTTTCTTTCTTAATCACTTCTTCCAAACTAAAAATAAAATGATATAATCTCCGATTGAAAATATGAATATGGGAGTATATGACTGAGCTGGCTTTGCACGTGTGAGGAGTAGGAGAAGGCTACTAACTGTAAACGGTTTAAATTAGTTATTTGTAAATGAGAATCATAGAAAATAATCAAATACAAATTGTTCAATATTCGATACAATGGACTAATCGAGCTGTTATGTGATATATTAATACCAATCTTAGTTATTTTTTTTATAATCTCAAGACGCAGGTGAATTGTAATTATTTTAATTATAAATCGTAATCAAGAACTAAACTCTTACCGCAACCTGCATATCTTTGGTGACTATTGTCAACATGGCCTAATAAGTATTATCTTGGGTTCGTTTGTATTTGATAAGCGAAATTTTCGAAAAAATTATCTTCTATTTTCGGTGTTTTCCCATTTGTATAGAAAGCCATAGATTAGTGAATACAGAGCGGCATAAATCTTATGTTTAAACTCATCATTTTTCGAGAAGTATAAACTTAAACCCGTTGTTTAATTTGATTCCTTTTTTCCTCTCTTTTTTCTTTTCTTTATTTTTTGCTTGGTCTTTTTGTTTTACTATATAAACTTAAACAAACCAATTCATTCACACTGTCAGTTACTCTAGCGCTCTAGCAAAGTCTCTCTCTCTCTCTCTCTCTCTCTCTCTCTCTCTCTCTCTCTCTCAATTTCATGAACATCATATCAACCTTCTCTCTTTCTTCTCCTCAGGTTTCGTTCTTTATCAGATTGAAGAAGCGAGGGAGAGGGAGAAAGAAAAGCCACAAGAATGACGCAGAAGGGGGCAACAATGGTCTCGTCTGGAGATGATCAGAAGAACGGGGTTCCACCGTGGTTGAGGCCGATCGCGAGCATCAAGTTCTATGACTTGTGCGAGACTCATTCCTCTAAAAAGTGCAATTTCTACTGTAGAGTCTGCATGGTCGCCTTGTGCATAGAGTGCAAGAAGCAACACGACCTTTCCGAGCACGAGATCATAAAGGTACTAGCTTCCATTAAGAACCAATTTTGCATCTATAACCATAACAACATTTGTTTTATTGGTGTGTCGCGAAAATGCACGGTATATCACTACTCTTAAACTTTTCATGATCAAGAAAACGAGAAACCAGGGTTTCTTTTCCGCAATTTGAATTCTTTGCCCCTTTTAAGTAGTTCTTTCTTTGGGTTTTAATCTTCTTAGGCATATAAAGATGCTGACCTGGCGTCGTTCAGAAAGGTGGACTTGGCACCGCTATGGGATACTTCTGATATTGATCTGTACTTTCGAAATGTGTGGCTTGTTGCGTTCATACACAAAAGGGGAGATGGGATCACTCGCTCCCGCGGTCCAAACGACATTGGGGAGTGCAAAACTTGCCAATACAAGCTCAAGTCGTCCGGCGCGAAGTACTGCTCCCTGGAATGCAAGGTGATGATCGAGTACATCTTTTAGAACGAACCACGTTTCGATCTGCCTATGCCGTGCATTGTTTTGGATGTGCTGCAGTTTGGAAGGACGTTTTTCTCACATGTGGATCATTCATTCTTGTTTTTCCTATGTAGGTTGAAGCCTTGATGGTGATGAATGAGAGCGGAAGTACGAAGAAAGTAGAGAAGAGGAAGGTGGAGACCATACAAGAAGGGAGTACTAGCAATGTTCAGTCGTTCAGGAAACGACCAAGAAAGCAGAAAAACCCGCAAAGAGCTCCACTTCAGTAGCCGAAGATTGTTAATCGGCAAAACTTGGTGAAAATCTGGGTGGGGCTACTTGGTTTCGTTACGTATCGGTTGATTTTTCTTTTAAATTTTTAGGGTACATTCTTGATTAGGGTTCGCGTTGGAACTGCCATTTTTTTTTTCTGTTTTTGGTGTTGGATCCACCACATATGTAGAGGAAACAAGCTCTGTTTTCCTTTACTCTGATATGGAGTATAAATGAAGCAATTATCTCTTTTTCAGTTCTTCAAGCAAATATGACTGACCGCCAAGTATTATAATTATTTTTATTTTTAGCTATTATTATTATTAATATTGTTGGCATTTTTCGGATCGTATAAATTCATCATAATTTTTCCACTAGTCATTAAACAATTTTGTTCTCCACTTTTTCCACAATTTTCTATATACAATCTGATTGAATTTTTTGGCAAATAATCATTTTAAAGTGTCAAACCGTCTACAATTATTTTTTGAGCATAGCTCTACTTGGCTTGACTAAAAGAGAGTTATTTTTATTTTCTGAAAATAAGAAGAGAACAAAGAAGCTTGAGAAGAGAAATGGGGGCCCTTTTCCTGCACTCCAACTTTGGCCTCTTGAGTCGGAGATTGTATCATTACTGTTTATCGAAAAAAAAAAAAGAGAGTGGGGAATAAGGTTTGATGTAATCTCTAAACTTGTGCAGCCTTTTTTTTTTTTCCGAATCAACTCCTTAAAATTCAACTTTGTCTAATTAAGTCTTTAAATTTGCATTTCTTTTCTGATGATGTCCCTATGACTTCGAATTCAGTTAATTGAAGTAGGTATGTACGTTGGGAATGACAAGAACTTGGAACAAGTTTTTTTTTTTTCCTATTATATGTCTTCACGTAATCATGCAATATTCCATAGTGTCTGATAATTAGTATATAATCTGGAGCCACTAGTATGAGCTTTCATTTTCCGGCAATATCTATAAGAGAAACTTTTACTTTGTTAATATTTCATATTCTTCCTATGTCTAAATATGAATTGTTGTCAATGGACTATAACAATAAATGATGGTCACTAAAGGTGATGATTCATTATAATCATTCAATTAATAATATAGTTAAAACATGAGTAGACATTGGAATCTGTGATAGGATAAATTTCAAGTTCCAAAGTATACATGGTAGGCTCCGGTTCCAAAAAATGATGAACATGTTTCGATAGATAGGTTTCAGGCAAAATCTATAAGGTACCTAAAATCACTTGCCCCTACTTACAAGCTATTACATGCAACAAATCTCATTTCATGAAAAGAAAAAGCATACTATGACACCATATAGAATCCTGAGAGAACAATGATAATGTTTATCCACAATATATAGTTGCCCTAGAAAATGCTAGAGTGGGTGGCTAAACACCATGCAAATGCATCGCAACACATGCTTAGAGTCCATTTGTTTGAAGGAAAACTGTCTTAGGGAAATTGTTTTTCGACTTTTCAATGAACAAATCAAAGAGGAAGCTAGAGATAATATCAGACGGGAGTGCTGGCAATGTGCAGTCGTTCAGGAAAAGACCAGCAAAGTAGAAAACCCGCCGAGAGCTCTATCTTGTTAGCCGAAGATTGGAAATCAGAACATATGGTTGATTTTCTGGTACATTCTTCATAGGGCTCTTTGAAACTATTAGTTTCTCTTCTGCAATTAGCACACGCTTGATTCGCCACGTATTCAGGGAGATAAACTCTGTTTTCCTTTACTTCAATGTGAAGTATAGTAATGCAACGACTATCTCTTTTTCCTAATTTTATAAGTCTGGGGATCTCTGGGATCATCCTTTTCTTGAACATGAACTGGTCGAGAGAGATGAAATCTCACCTTATCTTTTAACCTTCGAACTGAAATCCCGAACTATGGATGGAATTTTCAGATTGTAAATAACTCCATTGTGAGCTTCGTATCAGCAAAGATGATCTAAAAGATTTATTACCAAATTTTTTGTTGTTTTTGTTATTGGGATCACAAAAACTCGTCAGAAATTTTCCAAATGCCGCTTATAGTCTTTGACTCTTGTAGGTGCAACACCCTATATCTTGCTGCTGAAATATCTTTCAAGTTTTATTAGTGTTTGAATCAACGCGTGGACTGGTAGTGATATAAAATTAAGTACTTAATATCAATTGAAATAAACATAGGCAGACATAAAATTCTCAGAAATGCCAATCAAACAATTTTATTCTCCACTTTTTTGACAATTCTTTTCAAATACAATTTGATTGTGTTTTATTTTTTATTTTTTTCATATGCAAATAGCCATTTTAATGTGTTACCGTTTTCAATTATTTATAGCAATATGATTCTTGAGGGAACAACGAAGCTCGAGAAGAGAAATGTGGACCCTTGTGCGCTGCACACGTCCACCCTAATCTAAAAACTTGTACGCTTTTTTTTTTTCCTGATCTACTCCTTGATCTTTAAATTTGTACAATTAATAAATTTGTGTAACTTTTCATACCAAGTCGATATAACTTTAAATTCAGTTTAATGGAAAAGAACATGTATGTTGGCAAGAATATCCCGTAAAAAAGCTTTTTCTATTACGGACTATCAATCAACATGTGAGATTAAAACTGAAAATCACAATCAAGATTTCTAAGCATGAACGATGTATTCGGAGTTTTCCATGTAAAGTCCTTATCGGCTCCAATAGACACGTCAAACCCAATTAAGTATTAACTAGGTTTGTAGCTAGAGAGAGTTGATAGAAACAATTATGTTAGTTCAAGTACTCGATTAGACTAATTAGAATTGTATGAACTTAATTGATAAACATCCACGATATAAATACAAACATAGACTTTCACAAAAACGAAATTCAAGAAAAGAATTGACAAAATAGAAGTAAGTACAAACATATTATCGTACAGGCTATGACAAGGGAGTTTGATCTTTTCATGGTATTGGGATTCAAGCCTTACTAAGAGGACTGCGTTAATAAGTACGTACGTGCACTAGATATTGTGTGAAAGTACACCTTTAAGATCACACGAAGAGATAGACAGGTTAAGATGCATTCACTAAACTAAAAAGGATGATTGCTTTGACTTTTGAATTTTTCTACATGCATGAGTTCAACACTCATGCGCTCATCACCGCATGCTCGAAGCTTGAGGAAATGGCAACCTCGAGATTTGTGACTTGAAAACATCTCGCGACCATGGCTGCCATGAACTTCTCAGCTCAATAAGATCTCGTGGCCATGACCACAAGCTCGAGTGGCCATGGCGACCATGAGTAAGAGTTTGAGCGCCCATGGTCATAGCAAGCTTAGAGCTAGAGCTCTCAAGCTATGGCGGATGTGATAGATACTCCACCCCACCTTTCCCAATTCTCTCTTTTTCTCTTTTGTTGTCTTAGTCATTACCTTATTTTCATGTTAGTAGACACCACAAATGTAATGTAAATGTGGAACGGCACGTTGGATCTTTAATAGTATCATTTGACGGAAACTTGATGGGGGTAATATTTAGGTAACAATTGAAAGTTGTTGCCTCATTATGAAATTAACAAAAAAAGTTAGAAACCAGATTTGAGACCTGAGCTATAGTCTATGAAAATCAGGCCCACTCTATTGGTAGACTATTAATTACAATTAAAATTTGCATAAGGCATAAATAATTTTATTTATATTATTTATGTAATTAAACACCAATCATCATTATTTTGACTTAATCACATATTATAAGATTGATAAATAAAATATTTGGGGATAGGCAAATAATTTATGTAATAATAATCATGTTATCTTGATGATGCATAAATACTTGTTATATTAAGATTTAATCATAATGTATTAACTAACATATTATTAGTGACTCACTATTAGATACGATTTTATATTTGTGTTAACTAACACTTAGATAGTGTATTATTAATAATCCAATCATATTATTAACCATGTATTAAATAATACGTAATTTAATATAATCATATATGAGATAAAATGTGAATAATAATCATCAAAAAGATAATTAGCATGAATTATTTCAATATAATCACCTCCTATGTGATTAACTATTCACCATGACATATATAAATTATCAAAATATTGCTAAATATTGATAAATTGCATGTAAAAATGTGAACAATTTTAAAGTGATAATTGTCATATTCCCTCTAATTCTAATTTTTATGGTATTTTGAGAATTATTATGCTATCCTTCCTGTATTACATATGTCATAGATGAAACCAAACCTCATAATAGATATTGCATTACTTAAACCAAACAGCTTAATAGCTATTATTTTATAGTCATATTCTATTATTACAAATAGGCTATATGTTTATTAGGAGGATTTAGATGAAAAAGGGTTCTAAAAATATCGTTGTGTTTGGATGAAGGGAAAGAGATGGGAAAATAGGATTATGTGGGATTATGAGAGATCGGGAATGATTTTCTTTTTTTATTAGTCCTACTTTATTTTTACTCTAATTCTTACTCTCAAATTTTTTTTTTATATCTCTTTATAGAGTATAAGAGTCGAAACCCACATCTAAAACTAAATCATCTCCAACCTAATCCCCATGAGAAGGTAGGGATTTGAATCCCCCACCTCTCCCTTCCTATGTGAGAATGGTGGCCACTAGAGAATGCTGGTCAATTTTATATAAATTTTTAATTCACTCCAAATGCGAATGAATTTGGAGGGATTTGTATACTAATAAACATGTATTTTCATTTTTCTCATTTATACTCTAATTTTTCATGTATTTAAAAATATATAAATGGACATTAGTGTCATTGTTCACTATTTTTCTTTCTTTTTCCCTCCCGAACATCCAAATGACCGAATCATTGAATCTCTTCAGGCTATACTTATATAAATTATTTTTTCTTTCTTAATCACTTCTTCCAAACTAAAATAAAAATGATATAATCTCCGATCGAAAATATGGGTATGGGAGTATACGACTGAGCTGCCTTTGGACATGTGCATTGCAGGAAAAGTGTCCGCATTTGTTTTCTCAAGCTACAAACTGTAAACGGTTTCAGTTAGTTATTTGTAAACACATCATAGAAAATAATCGATTACAATTTGTTCAATATTTGATATAGTGGACTAATTGAGCTGTAATGTGACATTATTAATACATATCATAGTTATTTTTTATTATTATCTAAAGATACAGGCAATCGTTATTATTTTATTTATAAATTGGAACCAAAAACTAAACCATCATCAAAACAAGCATAGCTTTGGTGGCTATTGTCAACGAGCCGTAATAATTATTACATTGGGTTCGTTTGTATTTGATAAACATAATTATCGAAAACATTATTCTTCATTTTCCATTGTTTTTCCTAGTTGTTTAGAGAGGCATTGACTAGTGAATACAAAGTCGGCATAAATCTAATGTTTATACTAATCATTTTGTTTAATTTGATTCCTTTTTTCCTCTCTTTTTCCTTTATATTTTTGCTAGACCTTTTTATTGTACTATAAAAACTTAAACAGACCATTTCAATAATTCACACCTCAGTTACTCTAGCGTTTTAGCAAAGTCTCTCTCTCTCTCTCTCTCTCTCTCTCTCTCTCATTTTCATAAACATCCTTTGCAACCTTCTCTCTTTCTTTTTCTTCTTGGGTTTCGTTCAGGGTAAAGAAAAGCCACGAAAATGATGGGGAATGATGCAACGGTGGTCCGGTCTGGAGATTATCAGAAGAACGTCGTTCCGCCGTGATTCAGGCGAATCGCGAGCACCAAGTTCTATAGCCCGTGCGAGACACATCTCTCCGAAGAACGCAATTTCTATTGTAGCGTTTGTGTGATCGCTCTTTGCAAAGAGTGCAAGAAGCAACACGATCTTTACAAGCACGAGATGATAAAGGTACTAACGTTAATTTCGAATCATCTCCTCGCTTGTAATTCTGATTGCATCTGTTTCATTGATGTGTCGTCAAAATTTGCAGTATACTACTCTTTATCTTTGCATGGTCAAGAAAACAGGACACTGGAGTTTCTTTTCCTCATTTCGAATCATTTGCCCTTTTTTCAGTTCTTGTTTTCGGGTTTTAATCTTTTCAGGCATATAAAGTCCGCCAAGACGCGTCGTTCAGAATGGAGGACTTGAGGTCGTTGTGGGATACTTCCGGTATCTGTAAATACACTTCCAACAGGTGTCTCGTCGCCTTCGTACACAAAAGAGGAGACGGGATTGCTCGCTCCCACGGTCAGAGGAGCGTTGCGATGTGTGAATCTTGCCAGTACCAGCTCAAGTCGCTGGGCGCCAAGTACTGCTCCGTGGAATGCAAGGTGACGATCGAGCGCATCCTTAAGAACAAACCGGGTTTTGATCCGCCAATGCCGTGCCATCGTTTTGAATGTCCCGCAGCTTCGAAGAGACGTTTCTCTCACACGTGGGTCGTTCTTTCTGCTTTTTCCTCTGCAGGTCGAAGCCGTGATGAAGATGAATGGAAGCGGAAGTACCAAGAACGAAGCAACGAGGAAGGTGGAGACCATATCAGAGGGGAGTTCTGGCAATGTGAAGTCGTTCAGGAAACGACCAAGAAAGCAGAAAAACCCGCAGAGGGCTCTTTTTTAGCCGAAGATTGGTAATCGGCAAACTTGGTGAAAATTGGGGTGTGGCTACGTTGTTTTGGTACATATCGGTTAATTTTTCTTTTAAATTTTTTGGGTACATTCTTGAATAGGGTTTGTTCAGAGGATCATTTTTCTGTTTTTGGTGTGGATTCACCACGTATGTAGGGGAAACAAGTTCTGTTTTTCTCTACTCCGATATGAAGTATAATGATGCAGCAATTATCATTTTTTCAGTTCTACGAGCGAATATGACTAATCGCCAAATGTTGCTGCTTATTAGTATAACTATTATTATTATTATTACTACTACTAGTGGCATTTTTGGGTTCACATAAACTCGACATAATTTTTCCAATGGTAACTAAACAATTTTTTTTTTTTTTTTTGGAAACAGGAGGAACCAGCTTGCAGCCGACAGCCGCGCCGTAAATCCCCTGGTGACGCTAGCGCATGACTCAACACCACGGCGTCACGCTTATTACCACTAGCGACCACGTTGGGATTTGAACCCATCCCCTTCGTGAGGGGGATGAAAGCCCAAGCCAACGCGGCCACCACATGGGGTGGTATAACTAAACAATTTCATTCTCCACTTTGTCCACAATTTAGTTTTTTGTAAGATATTATTAGAAGTTTTAAAACTTGCAATAAAAGTGCAATTGAGTTCTAAAAATTATAATCAAGTCCTAAAACTTATTAAATTGGTGCAATCAAGTCCTTTCATTGACTCCATCTGACTTGGCTAATAGGAAACACTGACATGGCTTTTTTTTAATATTTCCTCTCTCCCATGTGGTGATAATATGGCTAAGGGTTCAAATGAATTAATTTCTAAATAAAAAATAAAAAATTTTATTTCTATTCTTGGATGAGTTTCTGAACAAATATAAAATCATTTGATGATGACACAAAATTTCTATTTCCGAAATAGAAATTCGTTTGATAAAGACATAAAATTTCTCCCTCCCAAGTGGCGACAATGGCGACCAACAAATGGCAACAATGGCAGGTGGCAACCATTGTTAGCGGCGATTGGCAAGGGGTGGTTGGAGGTGGCAATGGCGACCGGTGGGGGGTGGCAACTAGTGGTGACAGATGGCAAGTGGTAGTGACAAGTGAGCGATCGGCTAGTCACGAGAACAAATGATGAGAATAGTTTTTATTTTTTATTTACGTTCCAAATAGAGAAATAGAAAATTTTTACTTTTCATTTATGTTCTAAACTTATTTCTAAACTAAAAATTTGTTCCAAAAATAGAAAATTGAAATTGCAACGCTAAACAGATTTTTGTTCCAAAAACAAATCTAGAATAGAAAAATAGTTCTTAAATAGAAATAAAATAGCTATCATACGCGCCATAAAACGACGCCATTTTGGTCCAAATCTAACTTCTAATACCATTTTTATTTAAATTAAATAAAAATTATTTAAAAAAAGCTGCCCCACCATTGCCTGGCAGGCGGTGGTGGGGCGGTGATGACGAGGGTTGCAACCCTCGCCCCCTCGTTCTTCTTCCTCCTATTTTTTTTTTTTAAGTTAGCTTTTTTAAAATTTAATTTAAATAAAATTTGTATAAAAATCATATTTGAACAAAAACGACATCGTTTTAGCCTTCTATTTTGTATTTTAGCCACATCATTGCCACGTAGAAGAGAGAAAATAGTGGGAAAAAGCCACATAAGCTTTTTCCATTAGTCAAGTTGGATAGAGTTAACAAAAGAACTTATTGTACCAATTTAATAATTTTTAAGATTGATTGCACTTTTTGTAAGTTTTAGGATTTAGTTGTATTTTTTGTGACAAGTTTTAGAACTTTTAGTGTACATATTCCAATAAAATTAATAGCAATCTATAGCTCTTATAATAATCATTCGTTGAAATTTAGAAGTGACCATGAGGCATGTATAGCCCAATTAAGATAATAAGATGTCACGCCTTAAAAGCAAGTAATGAAAAAACTAGAAAAATGACGAGTTACAAGTAGTATAACACTACGTTTATATGGTATGCGAGAGGAAATCTACTTCCCAATCCGATCAAGAGCAGGTTAGGAGTGCCGGGGTAGGGAAATCATGACTTAAATGTTGAGATTAATGCAAATCAATATTGTATGTCTTTCCCCTTCCATTTAAAATTTCAGTTCATTTTAAGAAAAATAAAGTTTTTTTGTCGGAATTTTTGAACAATATCATCAAACTTGCCCTCTTTATTTTTTACACATTCAGAACATAAATCCTTTTTACTATAAAAAATCTGGAGAACCTCTCTCCATATTTTCCATTTTACTGCATATTGTTGGGAAAATATCCTTATGGAATTGCTCACTTTAATACTAATATTTATTGTGACGAACGCGGATCGTGAAATGATTATTGGATTTTCAAAGATTTATTATATCAATAAAGACAAGAAACTAGGCTTTAACATTTAGAAGAAAATATACCAATGTGAGTTGTATCTCATGGTAGCTTGGAAGGACCAGCCAAGCTAGTGTTTTTGGGAGTATTTGGATACTAATAAAGGTGAAAAAATCATTGGTTTTGTTATCACTTGTCATTTGGTCGGTATGGTCATTGAAGATTGTTAGCCAAATCACTCATAATTTGTACCGATGATAGTGTGCTTCGAATCATGATGATGATGTATTAGCTTTGATGATGGTGAGATAAAAATGGAAAAATGGCCATTGATAGTAAGAAAAATAGCCATTAAAGGGTTGTACTCCATAGTTAGGAAATCAGGAAATAAATTATAAAAGCAATTGACAGTTTTTCTACTTATAATAGGGGCAGCAGACTACATTTTAGGAAACTTATGACGGTTAAAGGAAGCGATTGCAGGAGCAATTCCGATTTTGTTTGAGGTCTTCAACGATTCTCAAATGACTAGCTAGATGCCCTCGAAGGTCTCCAATGGATAGTTTGTAGACCTCTACATGTAAGGAGTAGCAAAGCTAAGAAGAGGTTGGACACGTTGAATGCCACTACTGCTACAATCTAAGCTAGAAATTTTCTCTGATCGTGTTATGTATTTCTCTCTATATCGGTTTAGCACTACAATAGCTAATAGTCAAGTGTGCAAGTGTAAGTATAGTGATTGTGTCTTGATAGTGTGATCTATCATGTGAAAGAAACAACACCAGTCAATTATAACTTATTTTTCAAATTACTAGGGGAATCCAGCCGTTGTTAAGGCTGTTTGCTGAAGAGTAGACGTGGGCTTGGATATAATCACCACCATATATCGATGTATGATTTGTTTGCTTCACTCTTTTTACAAGAAAATTCTTCCTTGGAATTTTTACCTTGATTGCGATAAAATGCCTAATTGTTTGCCACAAATACAAAAATGTAACTAAATAAAAGAAAAATAATTTCTAACATCACACACACTAATTTGCTTATGTCACAATCTTGTGTGTTGATTGTTTAATATTTGTGAAAGTTTTATAGTATTACACACAACCTATTCAACCCCCTTCTAGGTTGTATTGAGAGCCTCAACATATATGTGTTAATTAAGAACATGCTTAAAAATAAAAATCACTAGAATCTATCATAAGTATCTCATTAAATCATCTCAATGATGAAATTACCAAATGTGTAAGAGAGAAATCTAAACATATCATAACCATTAAATACATTTAATAGCACAAAAAATTTCGAGTGTATAAATATAGACTTGTAGTGCACATGAACTTCATTGCGTAGCCCTCTCTGTTTAGCATAACTAAACCATCAACTATTCTTCACTCTATCAAAAGCAAAGCTAGACCCAAAGGAATCATGAAGCAAGCCTCCAAGTTGATGTTGGTGTTTTTCTTGGTGACTCTAATTTGTAATTCTCTCTCTCTCTAGTTAATAGGCTTCCTATGCACGAACATGTGTGAGTCCTTGTATCACAAAGTGCCAACTTGCCCCTTGGACATTGAAACACACAATCGACATCTCGCTGACATGCTGCTTCCACTCTTGTCACCATTCATGGCTCACCTGAAAAAGCACACAAAAAAAAAACAAAAACAAAAATAAAAATTCAAGATATTGTCATTTTTATCTTCTTCTTTTTTTTTTTTGGGAGATTTAATTTAAAATAGCACGTGTTAATTTTGTAATTCCTGTCCTTCATGAGCAAGGCACGTGCTATTTTAAATTAAATCTCACAAAAAAAAAAAAAAGAAGATAAAAATGACAATATCCTGAATTTTTGTTTTTGTTTTTTTTTGTGCTTTTTCAGGTGAGCCATGAATGGGACAAGAGTGGAAGCAGCATGTCAGCGAGATGTCGATTGTGTGTTTCAATGTCCAAGGGGCAAGTTGGCACTTTGTGATATAAGGACTCACACATGTTCGTGCATCGAAAGCATATTAACTAGTTCCTCTAATGCTAATGTCAAAATACCTAATTAGTCTACGTGCGGAATGGAACTCTTATTGATGCCTATCGACAATTGAATCATCAATAAATTTGTTTGATCATATGAGCTCATATTGGTCCTTATACTGTCTTTGATTTTTCGACCTTCCTCTATAACTTTAATTGGAAGATGATTTACACGATCCAAGATTCATTCAAACTCCGAACTCCAATAATACCTAGAGAACAGCGTATCGAGAATGCTAAATTATGAATTGCTTGGTTTGATTTTGCTGTAAAAGAGGAACACGGATGTCCCACAAGTTTTTCCGTGAAACGCTTATGCGATTGCCTACTTGACAGTGACACGGACCTATTGAAAATTATTTACGTTGATCTAAAAGTCCTGAATCAAACGAGTAATGTAACTATTTGCACCTCTGGCTAGGAATAATAAAAAATTTATGAGACCCTATTCGCTTAAAAATCTAATTGCACTTAAATAATTAACTATTTGTGAGTCATAATTTTTTGCACAGAGATAGACTCTTGAGCATTTTCTTTGGTTTTAAATTACCAATATCGAAAAAAATCGGAACTTGAAACTCGAATTCCAAATGCCATAAAACGATTACAAAAGATAATATATATAGCAAGAGGAAGGACTACCTATGATCAGGTCATCGACTCTCCATCGTGATAATCAATTTGTTGCTCACGTTCCTAGCAAAATGTTTTATGAGCGAACAAAGCATGTAGAATTGGATTGTCATTTCATTCAAGAAAAGGTAACTTGTGATGATATATGATAAGTGCACATGCATTCTGACAAGCACCTAGCAAACTTTTTCATGAAGTCTCTTCGACATGGACAAGTATCATACATTTGTCACAAGTTACGTTGATACTTATGCTCTAACTTGAGAGGGAGTTTTGAGTTTATTATTTTATTATTCGAGATATGTTTATTAGAAATCCTAAAACTTGTAAGGAAAGTGCAATTGGGTTCTAAAATTTACAAAAAGTGCAATCAAGTCCTAAAACTTATTAAATTAATAAAATCAAGTCCTTCCGTTAACTCCATCCAACTTGACTAATGAAAAATACTGGCGTGACTTTTTTTAATATTTTCTCTCTCCTACATGACGATGATGTAGCTAAAACGACGTCATTTTCATCCAAATCTGATTTCTAATACCATTTTTATTTAAATTAAGTAAAAGATAAGAAGAAGGACGAGGAGGAGGAGGACGACTGTCATTTTTATCCAAATCTGATTTCTAATACCATTTTTATTTAAATTAAATAAAAGATAAGAAGAAGAAGAAGAAGAAGAAGAAGAGGAGGAGGAGCAGGAGGAGGAGTGGAAGAGAAGGAGGAGTAGGTGGCGAGGGCCTACCACTGGGGCCAGTGACTCGTCGACCGCAGTTGAGGGCCAGCAAGACTTGACAAGGTTTGCAGCCCTCATCGCCCGATCCTCCTTCCTCCATTTTTTTTTTTAATTTTAGTTTTTTATTTAATTTGAATAAATTCTGTATTAAAATAATACTTGGACCAAAACAGCATCGTTCTAGTCTTATGTTTCATGTTTTAGCCACATCATTACCACGTAGAAGAAAAAAATATTTAAAAAAAGTCACATCAGTATTTTCCATTAATCAAGTTAGACGGAATTAACGGAAGAACTCAATTGCACAATCTAATAAGTTTTAGGATATAATCACAATTTTGTGATAAGTTTTAGAATATTTAGTGCACATATCTCTTTTTTCTTTTTTGCAAATAGCCAATTTAATGTGTCGATCTGTCTACAATTATTTCATCTCATGGGCTGCTTAGCTTAACTATATAGCAAAAGAAAGTTATTTTTTTTTTTTAACTTTCTTAAAGTAAAAAGAGAACCAAGAAGCTAGAGAAGATGAATGGGGGCCCTTGTCCTGCAATCCCACTTCGGCCTACTGAGTCGGAGATTGTATCATTACTGTTTATCAAAACAAGAAAAAGGGTGATATTAAGGTTTGATATAATCTCTAAACTTGTGCAGTTGTTTTTTTCTAAGCAGCTCCTTCAAATTTAACTTGTCTAATTAAGTCATTGAATTTGCATATCTTTTCTAATGATGTCCCTCTGACTTCAAATTCGGTTAATTGGAGTAGGTACGTATGTTGGGAAAGACAAGAATATGACGCGAAAATTATTTTTCCCTTGCTGATTATCAATCAACATGTGAGATTAAAAAGTTCAAAATTGAAATCACAACGAGGCTCTGAAAACGAGAAGAAAAGACTAGAAAACAAGTAGAAGACTTCGCATGGTGTTAGGATCGAACTCTTCTCGTTGCTCGGATTTCGGTTCGGGTGGCTACGGGGAGCTTATGAGGATCCCTGATCTTCGCCATTGTTGGTGCGGGAGAGAGATGGACAAGCTGAACGTTTGTAGGGAAGAAGAAAAGAAAAAGGAAAAGAAATATTATAACTCTGCAAGTCCCACAATTTGGGTATTTTTGTCATGCTAACTCTTGAAGTGGTGTTTATAGAGCCAATGTAATGATGTATTTAGCGTTGGCCTTAGTTATATTTTAATATCATGTCAATGAGCAAATGCGTAATTTGATGACCCTATCTTATATTTGTACAACTTCTTACGATGCCACCAATTTCTTTCCATTGATTAATAATCCCAACAGGCAACCCATGTGCACTTATGCTTGGTAAATTTAAAGATAACTGCATAATTAAAAGATGAATTAAATTCTTTTTCACACATTTTAAAATTGGATTTTTTTAATTGTACAAATTCTAAAAAGGGCCACGCTTTTATGAAGTTTTGAATTTTGTAAATTGAACCATACATTTTCCAGTTTGAGTAAATACTAAATATTAAGCGTGTTTAGTCGTCTAGACTTTTTTGTCGAATATTAGGTCCAATTGGATAAAAATAAAATTTCTAAAAGCTAAAACCCCCCTAGATGGAATTATTTTACTCGTACTATATCATCACAATATCCAGATTTTGAATTTCCTAAACAATGGATAGAATAAAAGTATTGCTATGTAGCTCACTCACCGAAGTCCTTCGTCTTATGTGAGTTTTTGAAACTTCGCTAGTGCGCAGTTTACATAAAATCTTTTCGTTCTAATCCATACTAAAACAAAAGGTTTCTTGTAATTACTCGTTTGCCCTTATCATCCCTAGGCATCTATAAAATTGCGATTGAGATTATATTTTCACAAAACATAAGAGGCAGTTTGGTTATTTCTTTCTTGTTTTTTAAAAGCTAAAAGAGTATAACTTTTACATGACAATACCGTATTGACTGTTAAAGATGAAATCGGTTTTTTTTAAAAAAATTAATTAATATATTAGCTTCAAAGGAAATATTTCTTGTTTTATGTTCAATTTTAAATTAATGGAGGAAACTTTTTGTGCTAAAAAAGGCGAAAATTTTCTTTAGCTTAAGAATAACCTGCATTGTCTTCTTCCTCGCAATGATATCGGTTGTGATTAAAAACTTTTTAAGATTGCTTTGAAGAAATAAGTTTTCTTAAAAGTGGCGCCATTATGAAAGAGTTGTCTCGGGTGTCGTATTTTTAAAAAAATTTCAAATTCGTAGCTTATCTTGTGAACATTGGATTAATACAATTTCCGAATTATACAAATTCATCTATCTGTCATGAAACATCTGCGTTATGAGCAACAATAATACAAATTAGGCTTATAAAAAAAAAAAAAAAAAAAAGACCCAAACTTGTGCTACCCAATCCAATTGAATGACGTGCAATATACATTGATGTTCCGGGGCCACGTCCTTCAGCATCATCCACATTTTGAGCACAATCTAGCATCAATCAGAGATTTTGTATGTGCTCTTGCAATTTTAAAGAGGCATTTTCCTCAGATTTGCAGCACTTTTGGCTAATAAATGATCTTATGTTGACAATTTTTCGTATAAAATTAGGAAAAATACGGGGCAAGGAGATCTTCCATTCCGTTATCAAAAGAGCGAAATTGAAAGAGGATCCCACATGTCAGAGAAATTCAATTTTGATAGTTTCCATCGTTTCTTCGAAAAGAATGTAAACTTATGTCTCCTTTTCTTGAACCGCTTTCACTTCAATATCAATTTTCTCCTAATCTAGTATCTTTAGCTATCGTTAATCATAACTATTATAAATCTCCAATGGGCTTGGCCGAATTTCATGTTCTTCAGGACTTAATAAAAAAATCAATAAATCAATTAAGCTCAAAGCGTCCCTACTTAAACTCAGTTAACACCAAGCTAATTAAAATGCAATTTCCGTGGGCCTATTACCATTACAATGCTCATAATATGCAAATTCAAGTCAATAATATTTTTGTCTAGGGCCGGCTGGCTCCTAAATTTGTATGCATTGAATTGTTGTTGACACTTAAAATTACCCCTATTGTCACGTGTTGGCTACAAGAGGAATAATGAGAGCGAAACGCCCCATTTTGTTTGTGAAAGCTAAGGACAGCCAGCGTTCATGAAGGTTGCTTAAGTTAAGTGTCGATAGAATTCTAAACATAAATTCCAGAGTCGATGGCAAAGTAATTAACTACCACATGTTACGCTATGGGAATAATGCTTCAGACTTGAGGTTTAAGTGAAATTAGCGTTAGAGCTCAAGCGAGAATATTTACTGCGTAAAATGCACATAAAAATAGAGTCATTATTTACTTGTTGGGCAAGTCACACGAGCATCGTTGACCAGTCAAGAAACAGTCGTTTATGGATAAGGAGAAAAAATGGAAAACACATAGAATGCAAAGAGTAACATCCACAGAAAAGTAACTGACTGATGGCTACTAGCTCGCTCTATAAATACCACAGCTTGTCCATTGAGGAACCTCAACCACCCCCCCCAAAACAAGGCACAACATAACAACTATCCTTACTTTATCTTTATCTTCTCACATTTTTAGTTGTAGTTCTTGAAGATTCCCATCATAAATTAAATTTCGGCATGCGTCTCTATCCAAGTTAACATTGTTGATTAAATTCTAGTGTTGTCCCACAAGCTTAGCGTCGTTGATTAAATTCTAACGTTGTGTTTTTTATCTAGGAGTATTGCTATTGATTTAATTCCAAAGATATACCTAAAGCAAGCTGTGTCGTTGATAAAATTCCGACATAGTTTGAGTTCGAAGTATAAGCTATTTAGCTACTTGTGTCCAAGTTACATCATCGATTAGATTCTAGTATAATTTGTGCTCAAAAGCTGTTAGTTTTTTAGTCATTTTGGTATCAATTGTCAAGGTTGTCTACTAGGTAGCACCAACATAAGACACAGACAAGCAATTCGACATGACATGACACAACACACGGACACATCATTATTAAAAATAGAGAATTCCGACACGTTGGAACACGTTGTATATTAAATGAATATTTTTATTTTTTAATTAATTTGATTCATATTCATAATTAAATAAATAATATCAAAAGAGCCTACAATGAATTCATACTAATAATATTAATAAATCTATTCATAAGAAATTCGAATGATATATTCATAGTTAATACATATCTATATTTGGGGACATGTTTCTAACTCTAACAAAAGTTATTGATGAAACTAATGATTAACAAGAAATTAGAATTAACTTATTTAAATAAATTTATGATCTTTTACAATAATCAAAATTTATCATTATTCAACATTTAGTATTTTTATTTTTTAAAATCACTTTATAATCTCATTTATTTATTTTTCTGATAAAAAAATGCAACACCAAGATCCCCCCCCATGCGTCCATCCCAGCCCTCACTTCCCAAATTTATTTCACTCCCTCATTTATTTCCCTCGTTTCTTCCTCCCTCCCAAAGTTATTGATGAAACTAATGACTAACAAGAAATTAGAATTAACTTATTTAAATAAATTTATGATCTTTTACAATAATCAAAATTTATCATTATTCAACATTTAGTATTTTTATTTTTTAAAAGCACTTTATAATCTCATTTATTTATTTTTCTGATAAAAAAATGCAACACCAAGATCCCCCCATGCGTCCACCCCAGCCCTCACTTCCCAAATTTATTTCACTCCCTCATTTATTTCCCTCGTTTCTTCCTCCCTCCCAAAGTTATTGATGAAACTAATGACTAACAAGAAATTAGAATTAACTTATTTAAATAAATTTATGATCTTTTACAATAATCAAAATTTATCATTATTCAACATTTAGTATTTTTATTTTTTAAAATCACTTTATAATCTCCTTTATTTATTTTTCTGATAAAAAAAAATGCAACACCAAGATCCCCCATGGGTCCACCCCAGCCCTCACTTCCCAAATTTATTTCACTCCCTCATTTATTTCCCTCGTTTCTTCCTCCCCCACAACCACCTGTTAGGCTTCACTTCCTTTATTAGAAATTCAAGTCACCCTCTCGTCCACCCACCCTACAGAAAGAAGAAATCACGCAAAGTCCCATAAAAATCCCATTTTTATCTTTATTTTTTTGAGTTCCCTCCCTCAAAAACCCTAGTCGCTGCCGCCTCCTCCTCCTCCTCATGCCCTCTTCCTCTCCACCTCCTCTCTCTCTCGATTGCCTCATCAGCCATCACAATCACTCGCCACCTTGCGTCCGACGCTTCCTCCTTCGCAGCTGTAGCCTCACCATCGGCCCTCCATCGCGGCATCGCAGTCACAACCTGATCGCCTTGGTCTTTACTCTTCCTCTAGACCTCCCTCGCCGTCGCTCGCGGCTTTGCGTTCACTTCCTCACCCTCGCCTCCACCCTCCATCATCTTCTCCAATGATTCTCTCTCACAGACACGCGTGTCGGAACGTGTCAAGAATAGTTGACCACATGTCAAAAAATTAGACATGTGTTGACCATGTGTCCGAGCATGTACAAGCATATCAAACACGTCAACATGTGTCAGGCACGACACATAAGCTCTGGCAACATGTTCGTGTTTTATAGGTTGTCTATACAAGTTAAGAATAAAATCTATCATTGCATTTGACATTCTCTGTCCAAACTCAACACATAACCTAAGTCTCCTATAATAAAATCAAAAGTAGTGTTTGGTTAAAGATTTTTTGCGGGAAACAAAACTGGTGAAACAATTACTAAATGGGGCCGCCAAAATTTATGTGCCAATACTTATAACAAATGAATTGGTTAACATCTTAGCATCTGATTAGATTACGAGCACTTAAATCATGTAGAATATATGTTGGGTTCCTTGAGTGATTGGACTATTCTATCATGAATATGTAAATAATTAAGAAGTGCCTTGGATAAATGAATGATTGGTATTACAGTGCATTTGATAACCATTTTGTTCTCGGAAAGAATTTCTGATCAAAAATGAATTTTTTATTATGTTCTCGCAAACAATTTCTTATTAGAAATGATTTTTTTATTCTATTCCCATGAATAATTTCTAAGCATTTTAAAGCATTTGATAATTGTCCAAAATTTCTATTTCCAAACTAAAATTGTGTTTTCTCAAAATTTCTAATGTAAACCATTTTCTTTTAATTTTTTAATAATTTTATTACATTTTTCTTCTTCTTCAAGTTTTGGGCTGGTCACTAACCTTGAGATGATTGACGACTGGCTAAAAGAGGGCCAAAGACCTTGCTAGCCCTCGATGAGGCTGCACCTCTTCAATTAAGCCTCATCGGTAGCTGAGTGAGAAGCCTCACCTAGATTTGGCTCAACCAAGCTCTTCCAACCGCCAAGTGGGGCTCGAGTCACCTAGCCAAGCGAGCCTCGCCTATGGCTGAGGAAGCCTAAGCAAGGTCCACTTGGCCATAGGCGAGGCTCGGCCTCACTAGGCTTGTCGGTGGTTAGGCAAGTCTCGCCCGGATAGGCGGGGCTTGTCGGTGACCGGGGGAGGCTCGGGCAAAGTTTGCCTAGCCAATGGCAAGGCTCGGCCTTGCTAGATCTAGTGAGGCCCTTCGATAAGCTTGTCGGACCTCACCTAGCCAATCACCAATTACCGACGGTAGTGGACAACATCGATGGTGATAGTTGACGATGGGTCAATGGAAGAAGAAGAGGGAAGGAAGAAGAACAAGAAGAGAAAAAAAAAAAAAAAAAAAGGTTGGCTTAATTTTGGAATTGTTCTCGGAAATAGAGAAGTAATTTCTTTTAACTCTTTGATTCTATTCCAAATCTATGCCTGAGAACAAATTTATACTCGAGAATAAAAAATTTATTAAACGGATTTTTGTTTGAAATCTATTCCTGATAACAAAAGAATAGAATTAAACACTATTTGACAAATTACCAAACACACCATTTGAATTATATGGATTCCATCAAATGATGTGAGATTAGTTGTTAATGATTACTATGCTTTTGTGCTCTCAGATTAGGTGGTGATTAGATCTCCTGCTTTAGACGAAGAGCTTTTATTTACTAAGCTTAGACTCACCTTGAAATAACTTTTACATAGGTCGAGTTTGGAGTTAAAGGGATTTTTAGATTAGTGTGTTCAAAGATCTTCTAAGGACTAGATCAGAGTGCGCAACCAAAGTAGGAATTTATATTTTGTACTCAGAGTTGTAATTATTTATATTGAAAAAGAAAATGTGTACATCATTGAGGTATAATATTAAATCTTTTGAGATTCAAACTGTATAGAAATTTCATTTTGTGACAATTTGGCACATAATTTTCGTGACAGTGGAAGCCATAAATGTGATGTACATGTGAAAAATGACACATTGGATCTTTAACACCATCAAATGACAAAAACCCAAATTTGGGTGACAGCTGAAAGATATATATATATATATATATAATGTGTGTATATATATCATGGGGCCAAAATTGGGACTCGGGCTAAAGTTGACACATTTTAAGGGTATTAGGCCCACTCAATTGGTAGACTATAATTACAATTAAAATTTGCATTAATCATAATTTTATTTACATAATGACAACATCAATTGTCATTGTTCTGACTTAATCACATGTTATAAGATTAATGAATAAAATATTAGGTTATGGTAAATGATTGATGTAATAATAATTATGTTCTCTTGATAATGCATAATTACTTATTACAATACAAATCATTCACAATATATTAATTGACATATTATTGGTGGCTCACTATTAGATACCATTATTTACGATGTTATAGTTTAATATCATACCATCCATAATAGGATGATTATCTTAATTATATTTATATTAATGAATACTGAGATTGCTATATTATTATTAATCCTGTCATACTATTAACTATGCAGTATATATTATGTATTTTAACGTAATTACATACTCCGAGTCTCTTTAAATGAGAAGGAATTTGGAGGGATTTGTGTACTAATAAACACGTTTATTCGTTCTCTCATTCATACTATTATTTCACATGTATTAAAAAATATATAAACAAACATTAACGTCATTACACACTATTTTTCTTTCTTTTTTCCTCGCTAGCATCCAAAGAACAGTGTAATTAAATCTATTCAGACCATTCTTCTTTTCTCTTAAAAAAATTCTTTTTTCTTTCTTAATCACTTCTTCCAAACAAAAATAAAAATGATATAGTCTCCGATCGAAGATATATGGGTATGGGAGTAAATGACTGGGCTGGCTTTTGGACGGGGGCGATGCAGGAAAAGTGTTCCCAGTTGTTTTCTCAAGCTACTAACTATAAACGGTTTCAGTTAGTTATTTGCTAATGAAGATCATAGAATATAATCAAATGCAATTTGGTCAGTATTTGATATAATGGACTAATCGAGCTGTTATGTGATATATTAATACAAATCGCAGTTATCTTTTTTCTAATAATCTAAAGACACGGGCAAATCGTAATTATTTTATTTATAAATCGTAACCAAAAACTAAACTATTATCACACCATGCATAGCTTTGATAAATGAAATTATCGAAAAAATTATTCTCCATTTTCCATTGTTTTTCCCGTTGTTTAGAGAGCCATGAATTAGCAAAGAGAGAATCGGCATAAACCTTATGTTTATATTCACCACTGTTCGGGAAATATAAACTTAAAACCCGACGTTTAATTTGATTACTTTTTTCATCTCCTTTTTCTTTGTTTCTTGCTAGATCTTTTTATCGTACTATATAAACTTAAACCTTCTTCAGTTGCTTTAAGGCTTTAGCAAAGTCCATCCGATCATAAACATCTTCGCAACCTTCCCTCTTTCTTCTTCTTTTTGGGTTTGGTTCTTTATCAGATTAAAGAAGCGAGGGAAAGGGAGAAAGAAAAGCCACGAAAATGACGGGGAATGGTGCAACGATGGTCTGGTCTGGAGATGATCGAAAGAACATCGTTCCGCCATGGTTGAGGCTGATCGCGAGCATCAAGCTCTATGACTCGTGCATGACTCATTCCTCCAAAGAGTGCAATTTCTACTGCAGAGTCTGCATGGTCGCCCTGTGCAAAGAGTGCAAGAAGCAGCACGATCTTTCCGAGCACGAGATCATAAAGGTATTAGCTTCCATTTTGAACCGTCTTCGCATCTGCAATCGTAACAGCATTTGTTTTACCAGGGTGCCGCGAAAATTGCACGGTGTACTACTACTACTCTCTATCTTTTCATCAAGAAAACGGGAATTCGGGGTTCCTTTTCCTCATTTTGAATCCTTTGCCCCTTTTCAGTGTTTCTTTCTGGGTTCTAATCTTTTCAGGCATATAAAGTCTCCAAAGTGGCGTCGTTTAGAATAGAGGACTTGGAGCCGCTGTGGGATGCTTCCGATATCTACCCATACAGTCAAAACGGGTGGCTCGTTGCGTTCATATACAAAAGGGGTGACGGGGCCGCTCGTTCCCGTGGTCAGAGCAACCTTGCGGAGTGCAAATCTTGCCCATACCGGCTCAAGTCGCCGGCCGCCAAGTACTGCTCCGTGGAATGCAAGGTGACAATTGAGCACACCTTTTCGAAAGAACCGGGCCATGCATCGTTTCGAATGTTCCGCGGTTTCGAAGGACGGTCTGCTCACGCGTGGGTCGTTCTTTCTGGCTTTTCCTTTGTAGGTTGAAGCCATGATGAAGATGAACGGAAGGGGAAGTACCAAGAACGAAGCGGCGAAGAGGAAGGTAGGGACCATATCAGAGGAGAGCTCTGGCAATGTGCAGTCGTTCAGGAAACGATCAAGAAAGCAGAAAATCCCGCAGAGAGCTCCATTTTATTAGCCAAAGATTTGGTAATTGGCGAACTTGGTGAATTCGGGGTGGGGCTACTTGGTTTTCGTACGTATTGGTTGATTTTTCTTTCATGTCTTTTGGTACATCTCTCGATAGGGTTCGTTGCAACTACTACGGGATTCGTTATTTTTCTGTTTTTGGCATAGGATCCACCGCGCATGTGGGGAAATAAGCTCTGTTTTTCTTTACTCTGATGGGAAGTATATTCATGCAATACTGATCTTCTTTTTCAGTTCTACCTGTGAATATGGCCGAAAAGTGTTAGTTCTTTTTTTATTGCCATCATCATCATCACCACCACTAGTAGCAGCACCATTTTTGGGATCATATAAACTTATAATAATATTTCCAATGCTAATTGAGTAGATACTTACGTTGGGAAGGACGAGAATATGAGGTGGAAAAACCTTTTCCCTTACAGCACGATCCATCGGTAACGCATCCTTCTCTGCGCCCGCCTCATTAGTTGGGTCTAACGGCACCGATGCATCGCAACTAAATAATTGGTTCATTTTCGCCAGAGGAATGTGCTTTCAGTTAATTTTCCGCTGACGTGCATCTCTATCTAGAACGATTTGCTAGTCCATCAATCATCGCAATGTACATGGAACTTTTGTTAGTCGATGAACAAACAACAGTGATGTTCTCCCTCACGTTTTGAACTATTGGACGATTTATGACAGTGCATAATGTATTGCGCATGAATTAGGGTTACATAAGTTTAGCCAGGAAGAGGTCACAGGAATACCATGAAGCATTGGCTTACAGCAAGCATGATGATTTTGCATATGCGATTGATGTAGCAAAAGAGATGCAGTGGATTCTGTCTTGACGCACGTACCTTAACGAAGCAGCCATGGAAATGCAACCTCACAAGCTGTTAGCTGGTAATACAGGGTTAGCTGCAAGCTTTGCTCCATGCGATGTTTCATCGTGATCGTCTCAGCCCGTGGGCAACTGCTTCTGATGAAACATCTTCTTGGGCTCGCCTCCATCGCAAATCCTATGACGAAGGGCGTGAAATGCAAGAACTAAAAAGAGAGGGAGAGAGACCGCTAGTCCTCATATTCTCTCTCTCTCTCTATTTCCGAGACAAATAGAGAAAGGCTTCACTAATGTAACAGTATTTGGTCTATCGTAAGAATAAAACTTATTGCGAGTCACAAATTCTTAAAAAAGTGAACCTCACAATAATTTATAAATATTTATTAATTAATTTTTTTCTGATTCAGAACAAATTGTTAGTCTCATAACACATTAAAAACTACCACCCAATCATTTTCTTACAAAGAAATATCCAAGATATAGTGTGAGGCTGTGAGCTTTCTA
Organism: Eucalyptus sp. ANBG9806169; assembly: GCA_014182395.1. Classification (NCBI taxonomy): domain Eukaryota; kingdom Viridiplantae; phylum Streptophyta; class Magnoliopsida; order Myrtales; family Myrtaceae; genus Eucalyptus; species Eucalyptus sp. ANBG9806169. The sequence continues at coordinate 1,427,027 of CM024576.1, read as the reverse complement.
CCTGGAGTTTTGAAGCAAGTACGTCCATGAGGCCCCTTTTTATAGATCGATTAGAGCTTATGGCCTTATTGCGACTATTGACACCTTTTTTTTTTATCTTTCAAAAAGTATAAAATAAAAAATAAAAACTATAAAAAACAAACAAAAACAAAAACAAAAAAAAAAACGAATCAAAAAAAAGGGGAGCTGCACGCGCCCCCTTTCCTCTCTTTCGCCCTCGTTGGGCCGTCGGCCCAGCCCCTCCTTTTCATTTTTCCTTTGCCCTTTTGCTCAGCCCAGCCCACCTTCACCTCTCCTAGCCATTTTCTTGCGCGGGAATCAGCAAAGGAAAAAGGAGCCGCTGCACGTAAGGGAAGGCGTGCGAGAGGACATAGATCGGCGCGAGGGGCAACGCAATCCATAGGCAACTAGGCCAGCAGAGAGTGGGGTTGGTCAAGCGATGCCACGCGAGCGAGCTGGGCAAAAAGGAGAGAAGAAAAAGGGAGAGGTCGTCGCGGATGAGGGAGGAGCACAAAAAAAAACGAACAAAAAAGAAGGACCGAGAGAGAGAGGGGGAAGGGGAAGGGAAGGAAGGAGTCGGAAGAAAGCCTTGGCCGTGGTTAGTCGTTCGCCCGAAAGCCGCTGTCCATTGCAGCCATCCCCTCGAACCAGGTAGGTTTTTTTTTTCCACCGTGTTTCTCCTGTCTTCGAAAAACGATGGACCGAAGCTCGCGTCGACTAGTTCGCGCAAGTTTCGGTCCAAGCCGGTCTTCCCTGAAAGTTGATAGATGTTCTAGATGCGTGTTTATGAGGTTTAGATTTGTGCTCGTGTCCGTACCAAGTCGAAAATGCCCCGTATCAACAGTGTATGTCAAGTGTTTGATAAAATGCTCGAGTGAGAATCGGAAAAGTATTTCACATTTTGACATGGGGGTTGGCTCATTCTTGCGCCTACATCCGGGGTTGTGTTTATTCTGCTTGTATCAATTCTTCTTGTACGTTTATCGCGAAAGAATTGTATATTGTCGAGCGGGCCGTGTTTCTTGGTTTCGATAAATGGGTTTATGGTCGCCGGAGTTCGTGGCCGACGGTAGTTTGTGCCGGTCAGGATGGGCGATCGGTAGGTGATGGTTCGGTGCGGAATGCCATTTGCTTCGATCGGTGTCTTTTGGTTGAGCTTCGGTGAAGAGCGAGAAATCGGTAAAAAGAGGAGCTGTGAACGTGCAGGCAGTCCAGCGAAGGAGAAGAAGACCAAAAATAAAAGAAAAGAAAAAAGAAAACCAAAAGAAAAAGAAAAGAAAAAAAAAAAAAAAAAAGGTCAAAAAGTCAAAAGTAAGAAGGTTGTTCTCGGGAAGGAGAGTTTGCAGGGGGTGCAGTTTTTTTTTTTTTTTTTTTAAATTAATTAATTTATTATTTTTTTTATTATTAAAAATTACAAAAAATCAAATAAAAATGCTGACGCCGGATCCGGTTCGGCGCCTGGTCGGATTTGGGTTTACCCGATCCGGATTTTTTTTTTTTTTTGAATTAAATATTAAGAATATATTAAAATTTCAAAAAAAATTTCAAAAAAAAATTTCAAAAACCAAAAATTTCGAAAATATATTAAAATTCAAAAACTTTCAAAATAAAATCAAAAATCAAAAATAAAAAAATAAAATAAAAATTCAAAAAAATTTCTGAAAGTTCAAAATTCTAAAAGCATTAAAAATTTCGATTTTTTTTATTATTTTATTTTATTTTTTAAAAAAATTGAAAAATCCAAAAATGTTGGGGCTTGGTTAAGAGTTGTTACGTTTCGCATTCTTAGTGTAATTAGATATTTATTTGCTTTTATTTCGACTATTGTGTTTAATCCGCATATCTATCTAAGTTTAATTGCAAGTGTTTAATTTTTAATGCAATTAGGATCTTGCTAGTTATGATTATTATTTTAATAATTGCGCACCTGCATGGTCACCTCACATGTTAGTGGATAAAGTATAAAATCAATTCAAACTGTTTGCCAAAAATCATTTTATTAAAACGAACAAGATTAGGTACCGAAAGGGCACTAATTGCTCAATTAGTGTAATCAAGTCCCCGAACCTAGATTCTCTGGTTACGTAGGAAGTGAGGCACGCTCTCATGCCTCACTTGGTTTCTAGCCGACCCCAATAGGCTAGTGGCGACTCCTTTTATGCGAAATTCTTAAAAAAATATCCCATCGTCACGCGGGGTATGGGCTTGGGAGAGCCTACGCCTAATCAATGGGCCTTAAGCCTATCTTTCGAGTAAACCTGTTCCCTCCCCCCCGAGGGTAGGTCGCGACAGCCTTGGCGACTCCATCGGAGACTTAGTTTTAGACCTTAGAGGACTTAGGCCAAAATTAATCTTGTTCAAAAATATTTTTGTTTGGCGAGGATATTGGGTATGTCCCTAACATGTTAGATGTTAAATGTTTTGCAGTTGGGAGTTATAAGGGGAGGAGTGATTGTTAACCCCTTGTCTTGCAGGTGTGGAGTTGGGAATGAATGTTTATACTTTGAATTTATGAAGTGTTGTTTGCCTATAAATTGACATGCTTGCATTTCCTTTGCATTGCACCGCACCCTAGCACACACAACCCGTCGTCGGACTGGGCGGCATAGGATCACTTAGGATGGTGTTGAGGTGGATACCACTCCGACTACAACCATGTAGTACGAGTCGCCCATCTCAACCAGAAATTTCTTTCTTGATGTCAAAGATCCCCACCTTGGTCTGCGACCATGCGACACTGTGTCGGTTCTTTGATGAAGCCGGAGTCATGGGATAACCCGACCTAACCACAATCTTGTTGGTTCAGTCCGGTAATCCTATGGCTCCATTTTGAGCCGTTTAGAGTAGAAATCGAACCACCGTCCATGTGCATGCCTGTGTCATTAGTATTGTTGCCCCCAATAAATGGATGTAAGTTTCTCGAATTCTTTACTGCGCAATTTATTTATTCGCTTTCTTTTTGGTTGGTCCATGACAAATTAGGTTTGTCGTCATTTGGGTTGGCATACGATGGGGGTACCTCGAGCTTCGCATCATTTCGTCCCGAGAGTCGAGCTACGCACATGGTGGGATAAGCCGGATCCGACCGCCGTGATCGGGTGCGATCTTTTGTCGGGCGATTACTCCCCCTTTTAGAGATAGAGACTCATTGCGGCGTCGTGCGAGCGTTAGCGCATGTCTGGTGCCCCGCAACTTGCACGTTCGTATTTGGTGATTACGAACTCACTCCAACCTTGGAAGAATACGGTATTGCCATTGGGAAGCCCTTAGTATCCGAGTTGGTTAGCCCTCCGTAGGAACCGAGCATGCATCGACCTTATCTGAATTCATTCAAGTTAAAGGAGAGGACGTGAGAAAAGTTTTGAAAGCCAATCGCAAAACCTGCCCGTTTTCATTTTTAAATGAGCTTTTTCAAAATGCCCCATCTTTCCAAAAGAATAGGATCTTCCCGCTAGCTTTCTTCGGGTTTGTGATATTCCCACATTGTAAGAACGCTATTAATCCTTCCGTAGCATGGGTAGTTCGTGAAGTATGTATGGGAAAAGGCTTTGTTAATGCTATCTTGACTGAAACTTTTCTCTCCCTTACTCGTTTTAAAGAGAATAAAGACAAAGTTTTCCACGCTCCTCCTGCACTCTTACAAACTTGGTTCTTTTCTCACATTAAGGGGTTCGGCGGCTTAATGAACATAAGCAACATTTCTGATTCTAGCCACCCTATCCTAAAGTTTAAAGATAGGAAAACGTTTGCCCCTAATTATCATTATTCCGAGTGGCTGGTTTTCATGAGTAACCTTGGACCTGAGGATTTCCAATGGCATGCCAAGTGGCTTCGGGTTCAAGAAGCACGGTTCGTGTGTGGGCTTACTAGACCTGTTCCTCTGTTGGGAATCACTGGAGTTACTGAATATTACCCGACACAAGTCACCCGTCAGTTTCAAGAGGTTCAACAGCTTCCGCCAGCGATTCAGGAGGACCCGCTCGGGATAGACTTCGACGGATGCCAAGGTTACGAGGACTCCGTCGCGTTGGTCAAGTCGATGTGGGATATGTGCCACCCTCGGAAGCTGATCTCGGCCCGAAGAAGAATTGGAAGGGCAAGAGAAGACCTACTATGCCTCGAAGGAATACATCCATAGGCACAAGATCCCCAGAGCCTCCGCCCGAAGATTCCCGAAGTGCCATTGAAGATCACCCATCGAGCCGAGATCAAGCGCCTCAAAAGGGAGCTCGAGGAAGTCGAGGAGCGTGCTTTGAAGTTAAGCCGAGTTAGTGGAGCTGCCACGAGCGAAAGCCGTCCTCATTAGTTAGATTGAGTCAAGCGCAATATGTAGTGAGACCATATTCGTTTGCATTGCAATATTAAGGAGTTTGTCTCGAGTCTCTATGTGGAAAACTGGAAGTTATGAGATTGTCTTTTCGTCTTTGAAGTAACTTCGTTGTTTAGGGTTTTTTCTCTCTTTCTTTCTTGTATTATGTGACAACCTGTTTTTCAATGAAATGAACAAATTGGGGCGATTAGATCATTGTCATGGGCCGACCGTATAATTATTACTTATACTTATGTATGCTTATCTACCCTTGCACCAGGTACTAGCTGATCGATTGTCAGCTGCCGATCATCGACACGGCCAAGCGGAGATCTCCAATTCGCACGCGTGCAAAAGTCAGAATGGAGAACGAGGACACCAGCGTGCGCATGGCCAAGATGGAGGACCAGCTGGCTCAACTCACCGCTATGATGCTTGAAATAAGCCAAAAGCTTAAAGAGCCCCCCGCTATAGCCATCACCGGAACATCCACTCCTACGTCATCGGGACAAGCTCCCCGTCGACGGGAGGCACGCACGTTGCTGATCTCCCGGGAAAGAAATTGCCGAAGAGGCTCCCTCCGTCACGCCGATCATCGTCAATTTGGACCCTCCTCCGAAGGAAGACCCAACACCTCGCCTAAGTGAAGAAAGTGAAAACGTCCGGCAAAGATGGAGGAGCGGCTGTGTGCCTTGCAAGGGTTACGAGTTGAAAGGAGCGACAAGCTATCTCCATACACCAAGACAAACTTCCCGAGAATTTCCAAGAGCCGAATTCACAAGAAAGTACGACGGAACGGGATGCCCCAATACCCACCTTAGGTATTACTTGAGGAAAATGGCTCGTTATGCTGACAACGTGCCATTCCTCATACACACATTCCAAGATAGTTTGGAAGGCATTGCCCTAACATGGTTCATCGCTCCGGGACATTGAAGAGTTCACCGGTTGGGATGATTTAACCAATGAGTTCTTGCAGCAATACCGGTTTAATACCGAGCTCGCCCCCACGAGGGAGGAGCTGACTCTCATTGAGAAGAAGAGGAATGAGTCATTCAAGGCCTTTGCGCAAAGGTGGAGGACTATGGCCTCACAAGTGAAGCCGGCCTTAAATGAGAAGGAGATGAAGCAACTATTCCTCAAGACATTACCCCCTGAATACTTCCAAGGGTTAGTGTTCTCAAGTTGCCGCACGTTTCCACAACCGGGGTTGAGGTAGGTGAAGGGGTCGAATGGGCAATTATGGAGGGAAAAATATCTGCTGGAGGCATGAAGAAATTCATAGCGAGAAAAGATAAGGAGGCTGCGGTCGAAGTTGCGCTTGTGCAAGAGCCAACTCTCCCTCGGCTGACCACCACACCTGTGCACAAGCCTATAATGGCTCAAGGCAGCTCGTCACAAGCATATGATAATGCTAAAATGCCATTTCGAAAGGGATTTTTTCCATTACCACGCCCGCTGTCAAAGTTGTTGCCCATGCTTTTCGAAAAGAGGATGGTCGCGAAAGAAGTACCTAGGGATAATCCCCCAAGGTTCGTCGGATTCGATATGACCAAGACCTGCAAATACCACATGGGAGAAAGGGGGCATGATGTAGATAATTGCCACGTCTGAGATACAAAGTTCAGCAGCTTCTAGACAAGAACATCTTGACTTTCGGGAGGCTCGGCCTAATGTGCAAAAGTAACCCTTTACCGAGATCATGCGGGGAGTGAACTCAATTTCGAGGACACGCGGACGAGTCAACAGCCTCTAGTGGTAGATGCTTCGAATTGTATGAGTCCCTAGTGCTAGCGGGATACTACGGAGGTCAAGAGGATGTGACCCTAGAAGAGAAACCGCACCGTGTCCGTAGGATGGTGGTTATGGGAGTAATCCGACTCGAAGAAGAAGAAGAGAAGGTCGTGTCCATGATAATGCCGTCGTCATTCTGCTCATCTTCCGCAACTTCACTTGTAGTTCTCGGGCGAGAAAGGTTATGCTCGGTATCTCAAAGACCCCACTTTGTACGAGGAAGGGATGATAGCTATGATAACCCCGATGGTGATTGAACTATCTGATGAGGAGTCCGCCGGGAATGTCGAGATGGAAATTGCTGAACCCATAGTAATTGACCTTATGGTCGAGGAGATGTCGGCAATTGAAGTCACGGGAGAGAACGCAACGCCGGTCACGATTGAATTGCCACCCCAGGAGAAAGATGAAGTGATAATGTTGGAATATCCTCCTAAATTCAATCCCAAAGCTGTACCTTGAGATTATGGAACAAATGAGGTAGATGCTATCACACGATCGCCGTCGCTGTTACGCACCCGATAAAGGAGTAGAAAAGAAGGCCAGTGACCGAGGAGGAGGCAAAACAATTCTTAGCCGTAGTAAAGTCCCGGTGAGTTCAACGTGGTGGATCAACTGCGGAAGTTGCCGGCTCAAATCTCCCTCCCGGAACTATTCAAATCTTCCGAGAAGCATAGGGACATCTTGCTAAAAGTCCTTAATGAGGTGCACGTACGGAGTCGATCGATGAAGTCCAGTTAGAAGAGTTCGTTGGGGCCGTTCTTTGAAAGACCAAATTTCCTTTACCGATGAGGATCTCCCCGATGGTCCTAATCATACCAAAGCGCTACATATCTCGGTGAAGCATGAGGGTACTCTTGTTTGTAGAGCGTTAATCGATAACGGTTCGGCGCTCAATATATGCCCGTTGGCTACTCTCCATCGTCTTAGTATTGATCTTGGGAGAATCCGTACTGGCAAGTCGACTGTGTGAGCTTTTGACGGGATGAAGAAGGAGGTGATAGGGGAAATTGAACTTGAGCTGCTGATTGGCCCTGTACTTTTCCAAGTCCTGTTACAGGTGTTAGATATACCAAGCGCCTTCAATTTTCTGCTAGGGAGGCCATGGATCCACATAGCGGGTGATGTTGCCTCTTGCCTCCATCAGAAGGTACGATTCGTGGTGGACAACAGGCTTATCACGGTCCATGGAGAATCTGACTTCAAGATCTATCACGAGACAACCATCCCCTATGTGGAGCCTGAGTGTACTGAGGAATCCAGCTTTCAAACCCTCGAGCTAGTGTCCATGGTCCATGTGCCTGCAGGGTCTTTCATCAAGGCTCCTGAATTGTCTAAGCCAGCCATAGCTGCGGGAAAGATTATGCTGGCGAGCGGGTATAATCCTGGAGAGGGCCTTGGATCACATGGTCAAGGTGTGCGAAAACCCATTGAAGCTCACAAACACTCGAAGAGGAGAGGCCTAGGATATGTTGAGGGGCAAGGAGGTCGTAGTGAGCAAGATGGTCGTGGCAATCGAGGAGGCCGTGGAAGGTAGAGAGGCCGAAATGCCCGAGGAGGCCGAGGTGGCTATCGAGATAGGAGTGAACGTATTGCCCGAACAGAGGAGGACGAGGGTGATCAAGGCCCATTTCCCCCGTTGCTAGAAGAGACGTTTCCAGGACCTCCAAAGATGTTATTCGAGGAAGAGGAGGACGTCTATGGTGTGACCGAGCTATTCAAGGATGACATCATATGCACCATCCCGACGTGCGTGGAAGCTGAGTCCTCTGAAGTCATGGCTGTCCCTCCAGAGTAGGGCGGTTCTCGTTTAGCCTAGTCTTTTATTTTATGTATTCTCCCCTAGGCGGGACCTCATAGCTTTTCTTTCTTTGTTTCATGTTTATGTCATTTGTAACGTGAACTACGGTTAACCCCGATCTTGAGCCGTTGGTCAGGGGTGGTGTGTTAAAATACGGCATTATCTCTCCTAATTCAATAAAATAGACACATTATTTATTAAGGACATGTGAAAGTACATCAAACTAGCCCTATGATGGTCGCTGAGGCCTAGGCTTCCACATGCTCCCTTATTTGACCATTTTGCAAGGACGAGGAAATCCGAGGATATGAGGACAAGTTCTTGAAACTTTTACAAAAAAATACTTCAAAATCTTTTTCAAAACGACATGCATCATCCTTGTTGTTGACATTACTCTAACTCATCTCATCGCATCTCAGGCATCACATTATGCATAATCATAATAAGGACACATGTGACTCGGATGTGCATGAAGAAAGTTCCTCAGGTTCTGATGACACCGATGATGATGATCATAAGGGGATCGAGCGCGAGTGGAATCGACATGAAGAATCAAGGCCGTTGTGGGGAAGAGCGAGACGGTCACCATAAACTGGGTGATGTAGAAAATGTCAAGGAAGTAAAGATCGGGGCATGTCTCTTAGAGTCAAAGGAGGAAAAGATGACTAATCTCCTGAAAGAATATCAAGATGTGTTTGCTGGACATACGCCGACATGCCGGGATTGGACCCCGAAATTGTGGAACATGCTTTGCCGACGAGATCCTAATATGCCACCCAAGAAGCAAAGACTCGGAGAACTAAACCAGAGTTGTCCAAGAAGATTGAAGAGGAAGTGATGAAGCTATTGAAAGTAGACTTTATCGAAGTGACTCGTTATCCTGATTGGGTAGCAAATATCGTGCCTGTAATGAAGAATGATGGATGAATCAGGGTGTGCGTTGACTATCGCGACTTGAATCGAGCAAGTCCCAAGGGCGACTTTCCGCTCCCGCATATCGATGTCTTGGTTGACAGTACGGCGGGATTTGAATTATTCTCGTTCATGGATGGCTTTTCTGGATATAACCAAATCCGTATGAAGAATGAGGATAGGAGTAAAACATCATTCATAACTCCTTGGGGGACTTTCTGCTACAAAGTGATGCCTTTCGGTCTAAAAAATGCTGGGGCAACGTATCAAAGGGCCATGGTCACGTTGTTTCATGACATGATGCATAAGGAGATCGAAGTATATGTGGATGATATCATCGCGAAATCAAGACGAGGTGAGGACCATGTTGAAGTCTTGCGGAAACTGTTCGAACGCCTTCGAAAATTCAAGCTGCGTCTCAACCCCGCAAAATGCGTTTTCGGAGCAAAATGCGGGAAGCTATTAGGATTCATGGTCGGTAGTAAGGGCATAGAGATTGATCCGTCAAAGGTTAAGGCTATACGTGATTTACGACCAGGACTACCACCTAGGGAAGTCTGCAGCCCTAATGGGACGACTCAACTATGTGGCGAGGTTCATCTGTCAATTGTCTGAAACAGCAAAGCCCTTCTTCAAACTCCTGAAAAAGAATGCAATGGTTGAGTGGGATGTTGAGTGCCAGGGCACCTTCGAGAAAATAAAACACTATCTCACTCACGCACCTCCTAGTGCCCCCTCTCCCTAAAATTCCCCTGATTTTGTACTTAACCATACATAATGAGTCATTAGGAGCCATGTTGGCACAGAAAAGACCAAACGATGGGAGAGAATGCGCAATATACTACTTGAGCAAGATGTTCACCATTTCGAGAGGAACTATACGAAGTTGAGAGAACTTGCGTGGCTTTGATTTGGGTTTTGCACAGCCGCGGCAATACACACTTCATCACCAAATCCCGTTGGTGACCGAAAATGATCCCGTTAGGTATCTCCTAGAGAAGCCGGCATTGGTTGGCAAGTTGGCCAAATGGCAAATCTTAATTTCAGAGTTTAACGTTCGAGCCCGGGGACAAAAGTCCGTTAAAGGTCGCGCCATAGCGACATGTTAGCGAAAGTTCCAAGGGGGCTGGAACATCTCGATGAGGATAGTGATGTGGAAGAGCGAATTTTACTTGTATCAAGCGACAAATGGACGATGTACTTCGATGGTGCAGTTAACTTAGCCGGGTCCGGTACTGGGGCAGTTCTTATCTCCCCAGATGGACAACACTACCCTGTCGCCGCTAAATTGACGTTCCCTTGTACGAATAACATTGCTGAATACGAAGCATGCGTTCTCAGCCTCCAAGCTGCCATTGATATGAAGATCCAGAAGTTGCAGGTTTACGGTGATTCGGCCCTTATCATCTTACAGACCGAAGGTGAATGGCAAACACGGGATTCTAAATTGGTTCCATATCATGAGTTCCCGGGGAGTTGATAAAGGAATTCCAAGAAATATCATTTGAATATTTACCGAGGTCCCAAAATCAATTCGCCGATGCCCTGGCTACCCTATCCTCAATGTTACAAGTAGCTGGGGGCATGGACATTGAACCATTGAGGATTGAGATCTTTAGACGCCCAGCTTATTGCATGACGATCGAAGAGGAGTCGGACGGACAGCCTTGGTATCACGACATCTTGAAGTACCTGCAGAAGGGTGAATTCCCGGAAGGAAGTGAAGCAGCAAACATAAAGCATTTAATAAAGTTAGCATCGAAATTCTTCGTTAATGGAGATGTCCTCTACAAAAGGTCATTCGACTCGACATTGTTAAGGTGTGTCGACGCTAAAGAAGCCGACCGTTTGATGAAAGAGATACATGAAGGGGAGTGTGGCCCCCATATGAACGGACACTTCTTGGTGAGAAAGATCATGCGACTCGGTTATTATTGGCTGACCATGGAGTCCGATTGCATTCAACACGTACGACGATGTCACCAGTGCCAAATTTATGGAGACAGGATAAATGCCCCTCCAAATGAACTTCACCAAATGTCTCAACCCTGGCCCTTTTCAATGTGGGGAATTGACGTGATTGGGCCCATTAACCCCAAAGCTTCAAATGGGCATCGATTTATCTTGGTGGCAATAGACTATTTTTCCAAGTGGATCGAGGCAAACTCATATGTTAATGTTCTGCCAAGAATGTGGCAAAGTTCATTCGTCGCGACATTGTCGCTCGTTACAGGGTGCCGCAGGCGATCATTACCGACAATGGCACTAACTTGAACAACAAAGTCGTGGATGGTTTGTTTAGTGAATTTCGAATTAAGCATTTGAACTCTTCACCGTACCGTCCTCAGATGAATGGAGCAGTAGAGGCGGCAAACAAGAACATAAAGAAAATCTTATCAAAGACCGCTGAAAATTATCGTGGCGGCATAATAGGCTTCCTTACGCGCTAATGGCATATCGAACTTCTATCCGCACCTCCACGGGGGCAACTCCTTTCTCACTTGTGTACGGGATGGAGGCGAGTCTTGCTGTTGAAGTTGAAGTCCCTTCTCTAAGGGTCCTTTCCCAATCTACACTCGATGAGACCGAGTGGATGCAATAGAGGCATGAGCAATTAAACTCCGATCGATGAGAAGAGATTGCAAGCTGTATATCATGGACAATGCTATCGAAACGAGTCGCAAAAAGCCTTCAATCGAAGGGTTCGTCCAGACACTTTGAAGTCAACGACTTGGTGCTGAGGAAAGTGCTTCCGATCATACCGGACCCTCGTGGCAAATTCACCCCGAACTACAAAGGGCCGTATGTCATTAAAAAGATTATGCCTGGTGGTGCTTTGATTTTAGTTGAAATGGATGGCAGTGAATTGCTTAGACCTGTAAACACCGATGAAGTCAAGAAATATTTTCCGTGATTGAAATCAAGGTCGAAGAACCACTTCATGCACAATATGAATCACATGGCATCATGCATAACATTGTAGATATCATGCATATGTTACATACACGCATGTTTGTTTGTGTTTCAGGCATCTTACCATTCGATGAGGAAATGGCGAAGGGAAAAGTCGATTCAAAGACCCATCAAGTCTCTATGCAAATGGTTAAATACCTCTTTTTCTTGAATGAGAGACAACCCGAGATTTTTTTTTTTTTTTTTTTTTTTAAAAGGACGTGGCATCATTTGTATGACTTATTTTTGGTGTTACTATGCGTGATTCATATCAGTGACCCTCGAAAAGGGGGGCTCATAAAAATGATTTTATTTGGTAAAAGGTGAAATGTTAATCATACCAAACAAGAGGTGCTTAGGATGAAGAGACTAGCCATTTCCAAACACATCTCTCAAACACTTTTGAGAGTTGAGTGAAGAGCGACCTTCTCTTAGGACGAATGATTCATTTGCATTGAGCACAAAGATCGAAATGATAAAGGCGTTCCCTTCGTCAATTCCAAACACCATGCTAATATCTTGCTAACCCTTTGGGCCAAAAAAAAAAGAGAGAGATGATTCTTCAAAGTACCCTTGTCGAGAGCGACCCTACATTGGGGCAGCACAGGAGGTTACGGTCGTGTTGTAGAGCGAAATATTAAGAAAGATTCTATTACTTTCACTTGCATCAATCTTCGGTGGTAGCTTCAGAGGAATTCTCATCAAAGCTTGACTCATCTCAATGTGAAGAAGAGCATTTCCTTCTCTACCCAAACACTGATATCCATTGCTTTAACCAATTTGGGCATGGTTATTCATTTCTAAACCCCTAGTGGTGATCATCTCCCTTCATTGGGGCAAGGCATAAGAATTGACCAAATATAATTGACAGTCAGGAGAAAATGTGAAAAACATCTTGAAAGTCGTAAGAGCTACAAAAGTTCAAAGAGTAAAAAGTTCGACAAACTAAGGGGCATGAAAAAGCAGTGTGCCTAGTAAAAGCAAGGCCAATGCCCGTCAAAAAGAGCCAAAAGGCTGCATCTTATAAAAAATAATATATCAAAGTCCAAGTGCTTGCGTAAAAAAAAAATGAAAAAAAAAATCATCATCACCGCAAGTGCAAAGGAAATTAGAAAAAAGGAGTAAAGCTCCCGTGCGAAATAATTAACCAGGGGACTTTCGAGATGTGCAGTGTTTCAAAAGCCGGATGCTTTCGAAGGTCGAGTGACACTTGGTCACGATGCCATGATGATCACCAACTCTTAAAACCCTCTTGAAAATTTTAAGCCTTTTGAGCCTCTCCCAAACCAACATTACAACCCTTTCCCAAAGTCTCTTCTGATTGGGATGGTTTGAGCGAATGAGAATACCACAAAGAAGCTACTGCTTGAAGGAGTGGAAGTAATTCTATCTTGTCTTATCTTCCAAGTTCTCGACTTGTAAACCCGATGAAGATAGTGACAAATGTTCCTTTATTGGTCTCAAAGCAATAATTCCTTTGTGTGAGCCCTAACCGAGCTTATATTGGAGTCCTTTCAAAAGACCTTTTTGATCGATCAGATTGTGCTCATTGCGAATGTTTCCGGAAGCCTTTGACATAGGTTATGTGAGATACCTTCAGCAACTGATTATCTCCCACATGAATGGATGGGATCAAGTAGCCATTTTATTAAGAGTGTGTGAGAAACCCTTTCTAAGAAGCTCTAGTTTGGCATGCTTAATGAGCCTTTTCTCAAGTCGTAGTCATTCTGATGAGAACTTGTCTCCTAGAAAATTTGATGATTAATGATATATCCACGAACTAGATGACAGTTTTGCGCCACATGATGCTAATGGACATCGAATGTTTTTCTAAAGCAAATCGGACTTAGCTTGTTTATTTTGTTCAATTAATGCTGCAATATTGCCAATACGTCTCTTGATGACGTCTGTAATGACATTTGCTCAAGTTGAGTTTGACAGGATTCATCAGTCAAGCCATGCAGTTTTCTAAGGGGCTAGCGGGTGCTTCCCTAAAAACCAAAGGTTCATGGTCAGCCTTAAACCATGTCATCTCCAAAGGTTTATGGTTAACCTTAAACCATGTCATTTCCAAGATTGGTGAGTTCATCCATAAACCACGCTTGTCCACCTCCCAGTCGAAACTCGTTCGTACACGGCGAGACTATCATACCCGATCAAAACTCGTTTTTACACGATGAGACCTCAGTAATTCCCCTTCTTCTTATGACCCGGAGAGCCTTGTATTATGGAGTCTTTCTCACCTCTTATGACCCGGAGAGCCTTGTATCCTGGAGTCTTTCTCACCTCTTATGACCCGGAGAGCCTTGTATCCTGGAGTCCCCTCACCTCTTATGACCCGGAGAGCCCTGTATCCTGGAGTCTTCCTCACTTCTTATGACCCGGAGAGCCTTGTATCCTAGAGTCCTTCTCACTTCTTATGACCTGGAGAGCCTTGTATCCCGGAGTTTTCCTCCTTTTTTTTATGACCCGGTAGGCTTCTATGGCCGGGAGTCTTTCTTCATCTTATTGACAAGACACGTTTCCATAGTTATGAGTCCTTTTCGTCAACCTAATATATGCATATGCACCTGGGGTCTTTCTATCACTAAAATAATTTATGTGTCTTATGTCTTTGATTGCAACCTCTTCGAGGTTACATTCAAAGAGGGGCGGCTGTTGACACCTTTTTTTTTATCTTTCAAAAAGTATAAAATAAACAAAAAACTATAAAAAAAAAACAAACAAAAACAAAAACAAAAAACGAATCAAAAAAAAGGGGGAGCTGCACGCGCCCCCTTTCCTCTCTTCTTCCCTCGTTGGGTCGTCGGCCCAGCCCCTCCTTTTTCATTTTTCCTTTGCCCTTTTGCTCAGCCCAGCCCACCTTCACCTCTCCTAGCCATTTTCTTGCGCGGGGAATCAACAAAGGAAAAAGGAGCCGCCAGAACAGAAGGGAAGGCGTGCAGAGGACAGCAGATCGGCGCGAGGGGCAACGCAATCCGTAGGCAACCAGGCCAGCAGAGAGCGGGGTTGGTCAAGCGATGCCACGCGGGCGAGCTGGGCAAAAAGGAGAGAAGAAAAAGGGAGAGGTCGTCGCGGATGAAGGAGGAGGACAAAAAAAACGAACAAAAAGAAGGACCGAGAGAGAGAGGGGGAAGGGAAAGGGAAGGAAGGAGTCGGAAGAAAGCCTTGGCCGTGGTTAGTCGTTCACCCGAAAGCCGCTGTCCGTTGCAGCCATCCCCTCGAACCAGGTAGGTTTTTTTTTCCACCGTGTTTCTCCTGTCTTCGAAAAACGACGGACTGAAGCTCGCGCCGCCTAGTTCGCGCAAGTTTCGGTCCAAGCCGGTCTTTCCTGAAAATTGATAGATGTTCTAGATGCGTGTTTATGAGGTTTAGATTTGTGCTCGTGTCCGTACCAAGTCGAAAATGCCCCGTATCAACAGTGTATGTCAAGTGTTTGATAAAATGCTCGAGTGAGAATCGGAAAAGTATTTCACATTTTGACATGGGGGTTGGCTCATTCTTGCGCCTACATCCGCAGGGTTGTGTTTATTCTGCTTGTATCCATTCTTCTTGTACGTTTATCGCGAAAGAATTGTATATTGTCGAGAGGGCCGTGTTTCTTGGTTTCGATAAATGGGTTTATGGTCGCCGGAGTTCGTGGCCGACGGTGGTTTGTGCCGGTCGGGATGGGCGATCGGTAGGTGATGGTTCGGTGCGGAATGCCATTTGCTTCGATCGGTGTCTTTTGGTCGAGCTTCGGTGAAGAGCGAGAAATCGGTAAAAAGAGGAGCTGTGAACGTGCGGGCGATCCGGCGAAGGAGAAGAAGACCAAAAATAAAATAAAAGAAAAAAGAAAACCAAAAGAAAAAGAAAAGTAAAAAAAAAAAAAAGTCAAAAAGTCAAAAGTAAGAAGGTTGTTCTCGGGAAGGAGAGTTTGCAGGGGGTGCGCAGTTTTTTTTTTTTTTTTTTAATTAATTAATTTATTTTTTTTTTATTATTAAAAATTACAAAAAATCAAATAAAAAATGCTGGACGCTGGATCCGGTTCGGATTGGGTCCGCGGGTCGGATTTGGGTTTACCCGATCCGGATCCCTTTTTTTTTTTTTTTTGAATTAAATATTAAGAATATATTAAAATTTCAAAAAAAAAAATTCAAAAAGAATTTCAAAAACCAAAAATTTCGAAAATATATTAAAAATTCAAAAAAATTTCAAAATAAAATCAAAAATCAAAAATTTCAAAAAAAAAAAAATTTCAAAAAAATTTCAGAAAGTTCAAAATTCTAAAAGCATTAAAAATTTCGATTTTTTTATTATTATTATTATTATTTTTTTTTTTTTTAAAATTCGAAAAATCCAAAAATGTTGGGGCTTGGTTAAGAGTTGTTACGTTTCGCATTCTTAGTGTAATTAGATATTTATTTGCTTTTATTTCGACTATTGTGTTTAATCCGCATATCTATCAGTTTAATTGCAAGCGTTTAATTTTTAATGCAATTAGGATCTTGCTAGTTATGATTATTATTTTAATAATTGCGCACCTGCATGGTCACCTCACATGTTAGTGGATAAAGTATAAAATCAATTCAAACTGTCTGCCAAAAATCATTTTATTGCGACCATCTCAAGTCTTGGAAGATTTACCTGGTTGTCACGTCATGTACACTCTTTCTAGGGGTGTACAATGGGAACCGCTCAAATCGGAACCGCATAGACCAACCAGTTTTAGTACAAGTTCTCCATTCATGGGATGAAAGGATGGGTATCCCCGTTCTTTTGTAGTATCTTCCCTCATTTGAAATTGGGTTTTTGCCCATATGAGAGTTACATAATTTATGTACAAGTTCGGATGAAAACGCAACTTGAATTCAACACAACATGCTATAACCCTCTTGCTGATGCAAGCACGCTTGTATAAGAAACAGTGAGGAAAGCAATTGGGGATCAAGAAATGAACAATTTCTATTTGCTTTTTTTGGAAACAGACCAGATCGGTCAATCGGTCCAATTTCCTCTTCTAAGACTAGCCAGTCCAATCCCTAATCCTAAAAAATTAGGAGCCAATCCTCCTGATCCGATTCCCAGTTCCATCTTCGAACCAAACCGAACTGGGAGCCAATCACTCCTAACTCTTTCTTAGGGGTGTCAATAAGTCAGGTTGGGTATTCTAGATTCTTGACCCAAAACAAATGTAACTATGCTCTACTCAACCCGACCCGATTCTCAAAACACATATATCCCAAATAATTGAGTTGGATTTCTTTCTTCTTCATTTTTTTTTTTTTTTTGGTGAAACTTATCAGTATTGTTATGTAATATTGCTATCAAGTAAAATAGTGACTTCATTCACTTCTCATGCATTCTTTATTTTTTTAGTTGACTTGATTTTCAAAGTCAATAATTTGGTTAAGTTTTTTCTTTTTTCTTTTTTTAACTTTTTAGCTTTATCTAAAAAATAAAATGTCTTTGTGTTTTATATTTTTTAAGAGATTTCTCTCATCAATCGATGCATAGGGAAGAATTCTTCTAATAACTCTATAATGATAGAGTTATTTGACCTATTTTAGGCAATAAATATGAAACTTTATAATGTGATATTTGTTAGAAAATATTTGGTTTCCTTCTATTTACCCAAATCTTCCTTGTTTATATAGAATAATGAGATATGCATAAAATAAGGAAAAAGGGCAAAAGGGCAAAAAAAGAAGAAGGGAAAATATGTGATTCAGGAATCCAAATCAAAAAGCGTTGGAAGATGGATACCAAATCAAAAATTCTGCAATTTATTCCTTGGTTTTATGCTAAAACAAAAAAGGAATTGCATTGTGTTAGGATTCTTGAATATATCCTATAAATAATATAATATAGATTGCTAGTTTTTTTTTTGAGGGTTTTTAGATCGTTTTTCTATTTTGAGAGTTTTTCAAGCATTTTGGAGAGAAAACAAAGTGATGAAAGAATTCTTGTTCTTTGATTCAAGATACTAAATTTAATTTATATTTTAGTTTCTTCTTATACTATGTTCTAATTTTATTTTGTTAGGGCCACAATGTAGCCTGACCATAATGATATATATTTGATGATTTTTATGCGTACAAATGATTTCATTCATGTGAATTATATATTATTGTGCTTAATGCTTTTAAGTAACTTATCATTACTTGAATGATCTGATGTATATGTTTAAGATTGAGAAGTGATAATATGCAACTACTCTTTATAATATATAACCAATAATTAAACATGGATAGAGATATACCACGTTATTTATATAGTTACAGTGATAAGGTGATCTAAAAGACATATTGTAAACTGGGAATATTCATAGATTTAAATGCACTTATATGTATTTAAATTCACATAGAGATATAATAGATTAATAAACTGAGTAAATAATAGATTAGGAAATTCCACTATCACATGTTTGATATTGTTTTTGTACATGTAGTAATTTGAAATTTATATCTAGTGGTTATGATAAAATTGGATACTCTACCATATTTATCTAATTATTTTACTACACTTAGTCTCCAAATTTTGCTTTTAAGATTTTTAGTTTTAATTTATTCTCAATTCTATTTTGATCTGTTAGATAAATTTTAGAATTAATTTATTCTTAGTATTTAATTAGTTTATTAGTCATCAATCTCCGTGGGGACAATACTATTTCTCATCATTATTATTTATTCGATATGTTCATTTGTGGTTAGAATTTTATGAACATCTTCTAGGAAAAGTCTACTTTGTTTCGTATACTTCTATGTTATTGCTCATATGCTTGCAAATTGGGTTTTCAATCAAATAGGCACTGCATCCTCTTTTCTTTTCTATGATCACCCATAGTAAATTCTATATGGATGTAGAAAGTAAATGAAAATATGGATAATATGCGCACTACATTAATTTTCAGCACATCCAAATTTTGGAGTTTTGAATACAATTCACCATTTATTAGAGATTTTCCATGTACTCTTACAAATTTAAAGACGCAATTTCCTTAAAGTTTCAACGCTTTTGGTTAATAAATGATTCTATGTTATCTATTTTTCTAGTAAAAAAGTATAAGGAAAATTATGAAGGGAAAAACTACCATATGCTCATGCTCAAGCCCTTAAACACGAAAGGTTAAGAAAACTTAGGAAAGATCTACAAATTAGGGTTGTGCAAAAGAATCAAAAGATTGCTTGAAATCATACTGGACCGGATTGGAATCGGCGGTTCCCATGTAGGCTGATCCAGTTCCTAGTTCCAATTTAATGGAATCACTAAGTACCAATCCAATTCTGATTTTAAGTATGGAATTGCCCACCTACCACTCAAATTGGACCAATATGTAAATTCCATCACAATTACTTAATTATTTTGTAGTATTTCAACTAAATATTTATGTAAATATATGTATATTTGTACTTATTAAACATTATTAACTAATTTTGTCACTTGTGTGTAATAGGACTAATCCCTTACTTATTTTTTTTCATTCTAATAATCCATTTATTTGTTTTCTCAACAAAAAAAAATAAATGAATGAAAAGGAAGAAGATGACCGATTGGAGATGTCCATAAATATTGTGATGCTTTGTCGTCATGATACAAGCCAAATACAAGGCCAAATAAGTTTTAGTGCTCTAAAATAGAAACTATGTTTAATTTGATATTAATTGATAAATGCAATTTTGTAGCAATTGAAGTCTGGTTCTATGGACTCAATCGTGAATTGGACCTGATCGGCGGTTCGGTTTCCGGATGGATCCATGGAACTAATGGGCTGTTATCGATTATAATTTTTTGAAACTAGTTTTTAGTGGATGGTTCTCGATTCCAAGGTGGGAATCACCCACCCAACCATACTCACCCCTACTACAAACCTATGTAAAAATTGTATTTAGATGACAATTGATGTAGTTCGCACCATCTACTTATAACATAATTTGAGTTCATATAAGAAAATAAATTCAAGTATTCTTGGCTCACTTAATTGCGGCATACCATATTTTTTCTTATCAAATATTAAAACATATATGACTTCAACTTCATGGAACTTTAAAATATGTTTGAACCGTCTCTCTACATATGATAGGAGGTAGCATTGCGACGAGTAAGTACACATATCGAAATTTGGTAAAATTATCAAGCAACACGAGAAAAATAATGCCAGGAATCATGCCACAAGACAAGCAGATAATCATAAAGAGAAGTGCCGGTTGATAAGCACAAAAGCAATGAGTCTCTAAATTCCAAATTCACCTACATATATATGTAGTATAGAGTCATTTTTTTTGGGAAAACCCTGGAAAGATGTCTAGGTCTTCCCAAAAAAAGAAAGAAAGATAATTCCTTAGGGTGAGCGGGGAAACTAACTCAAGAAAAGGCAAAGTCAATTAGAGGGCCTACGGTACCCTAAAGGGGGCGGGGCTCAACCACGAGGATTGATTCATTTAGGGCGCCCACTAGTAACTAGTAGGAGACTTAGACAAAGAACAGAAGTGAGCCGGGTGAGGAGTATGGTTCATTAGGTAGCATAGGTGTCATCATAGTAGTAGTAAGAGTGTATATCAGTTTTTTTTTTTTTTGCAAACCAGAAGGAAAAATGGTCAATTTGCCATTAAAGGCAGCCTTAAATCAAGGTAGGTTTTTTTAATTTTAATTTTAAATACACATATATATTCTCTTTTTCTTTTTTTGGTGAAATATTCTTTTTTATTTTATGAATCAAGAGGGATTGTAATAGTTCGCGTCCATCTCAAAACCTCGACACTTGCCGCCTAACCTCCTGTCTCCGCCGCTTTCCCGGAAACGCCTCGCCGTTCCTGTCCGTAGAACCCTAAACCCTAATCCCCCCCACCATTTCTCTCTCTGCAACTCTCTGCAACTCTCTCTCCCTCTCTCTGTCTAGAAACCACATTGGCTTTGGCTTCAACATGCCGACCCTGAAGGGCAAAGGCTCCAAGAAGAAGGGCGGCGCCATGGCGCACAAGAGGGGCAACAAGAAGCACTCCCTAAACGAGGACCCCTTCTTCAGCCGCCAGAAGCGGCGGCGGGTCGAT
Source organism: Eucalyptus sp. ANBG9806169 (assembly GCA_014182395.1). Taxonomy (NCBI): domain Eukaryota; kingdom Viridiplantae; phylum Streptophyta; class Magnoliopsida; order Myrtales; family Myrtaceae; genus Eucalyptus; species Eucalyptus sp. ANBG9806169. Next base: position 1,406,230 of record CM024576.1, on the reverse strand, counting down.
GACGACGACGGCGCCGACAACGCCGACGATGGCGGCGATATAATAGCCAGCGACGCCTCCGACGACGAGGAGGGCGGCGGCGGCGGCGTCGTGGGAGAGGCGGAGGAGTACGAGTTCGACCGGGAGACCGCGGACGAGAAGCGGCAGCGGGTGGCGAAGGAGTACCTGGATAGGATTCGGGCGATCGCGAGGAGGGAGAAGGAAGATGAGGACGAGGGCGAAGAGGAGGACGAGGAGGATGATGTGTTTGGGGGGAGAGAGAGCGACGGAGTCCGGGATTCGCTCGTATCGAAGATCCTGCAGCAGGAGCAGCTCGAAGACAGCGGTAGAGTACAGCGGCGAATGGCTTCCAGGTGCCTATTTTGGTTATTTTTGTTGTTCATTTAGCAATTCTGGCGATCATGTGATCGGTTAAAGCTTGCACTTTTGCTGAATGTGCTCTGTTTTTTGTGTTTAGTTGGAACTTGCTGACCGAATTAAACTCTTGTGTACTCTCATATGATGTGTCAATCACTTTCTCTCAGCTAACTATAACGATTGAGTGAATGATTATATGCTCTTGAGATAGCCAGGGATGCTGATTTTGAACTTAAAGGACGGGTTGACAAAGTTCTTTTTGGGCTATCCAACTGGTTAGACAAAAGGCAGAACAGTTTTTTGATGGCCCCATAAAGTGTGGAGATTGGGCATAGATAGTTTGCTCTAAGTTATGCCACTTCTCTAAGAGCAGGAATTGATGAAATGACTTGCGGAAAGATGGAAACAGCTTGAAGGGAACAGTGAAGGAAATTCATATGATAATTATGTTGTCTGATTGGGGATATTCTGTACAAGTACAAAGCCTACATTTGTATGTGCAATCAACTACTCGCACTTTCAAAATAAGAGATAAATCATCAATAACTACTTGCCAAAAAAATAATTACTAATAACTACTCCTGCTCCCCTCAAGATGGAAGAATTGATAACCATCCTTTTCTTGCACTTTGGGTTCACCAGTAATTCCACTCTTTCTACTAGCTGCCTCTAACGAAACACCTTGTAGAAAGTGGACGTCAATAGGAGGTTAACATATTACGTTTCTACTACTTTCTAGTGACTTATGATACTCATCTGGTGCGAAGCTCTTCAGAGTCTATTTTTTTTGCAAAACTGTATCATTGATGATATAATGATCTTAATGTAATCATTATCGGTACGTGGAAGCACGTCTGGTTAAACCTATGGTTGTATTTTGTTATTGTGCTCTTTGGCATTTGCAACTAATTATACTTGGAATGTTGTTAGTGTGCATTTTATTTTCATTATCTAGCATCCGACATTCTAATCAGCTCTCTCAGAGATTTTCTCCCAACGACTGGTTATTTTCAATCCTTGACTTGCTTTGCAACTAATTGTACTCACATAATCTAGCGTACATAATCTAGCGTGCTTTATATTTTCATTATCTAACATCCAACTTTCTAATCCACACTGCTGGATATTTTCTCTAAGTGAATGGTTAATTTAATTCAATCCTTGAATATTAATTGATTTTCTTAATAAGGAGGCTAAATCATTGATTCATGCACTTTCTCATGCTGAAGTATGAAACTCATCTGATGCAACATTTGGGTAATGAAGATGTTGAACTGTCATGTGGCAGGGTTAAAAAGCCTGAGGCCATTGATAATTTTCGCCCCTTAGTAAAGCACCGGCATTCTGTCACTGCTGTAACATTGTCTGAGGATGACTTGAGGGGCTTTTCAGCATCAAAAGATGGTACCATATTGCATTGGGACGTAAGCAGTGGAAAAAGTGAAAAGTATGTTTGGCCTAGAGAGGAAACACTGAGGTCTCATGGAACCAAGGATCCGCAAGGTCGAGCTAAAAAAAATAGTAAACACGTTTTAGCTTTGGCTGTTAGCTCGGATGGGAGATATTTGGCCAGCGGAGGCCAAGACCGCCATGTTCATTTGTGGGATACTAGGACACGTGAGCACATTCAGGTAATTATCTCCTTGTCTGGTTTGTCATGTAGAAACTCATGGTTTTATTTTGGAGCACAATGAACTTCTTCTAGAGGAGATCTGGTCCTCTAATCATGGGAACAAATTTCTCATGAGAGCAGTTCACTGTTGCACACAAATTGTGTCTATATATCATTTATACAATTTGCTTACTTGATTCCTGCGTTGGAGCTCCAGGACTTGGCTTCTTAGAAGCATTCCTTTCACCCTGATTATCTGTTAGGGAAGAATTAGATAACTGATTAGGCTGTGAGAAGTGCTGCAGCTTGGTCATGTATTTTGTTCACTAGAGTGCACTTACGTTGAACGGATGGGTCTTACTTTTAATCTAATTGCTACAACTGGCAGGCTTTTCCAGGTCATAGAGGACCAGTGTCCTGTTTAACTTATAGGCAAGGCACTTCGGAACTTTTCTCTGGTTCTTTTGATCGAACAACCAAGATGTGGAACACGGATGACAGAGCTTACATTAGCACCTTGTTTGGCCATCAAAGTGAAGTTCTAACTATAGATTGCTTAAGAAAGGAACGTGTTTTGACTGTGGGGCGTGATCGGACAATGCAATTGTTTAAGGTAAAATTTGACTTTTAATTTATCGTTTATTTGGTTTGTCTAGTTCTACTCAAATGATCTGCAAATCGAGTGAGCAATTGGTCATGTTCTAGTGTTTATTTATACTGGTTCCTTTGGCTGGTTCATTATACTCTAGAGTTGGCAATTGGATTAGTTGATTTGGTTTTGCATGGGGTGATTGGTGTTAGGTGATCTTGGTTCGCACTTCCTCAAAGTAGTTTGGTTTTGGATTCTAATTTCTTGGTAGTGTTTTCTTTTGCTATATTCTGTTTTATCTTTTTTGAAGAGTTGGGCTGAGATTATGATTGTAATGGGTACGGTGTGATGTGGGAAGATACTGTTCTGATTCAATCAGATCTGAAGGCACTACTTCTGGGATATGAACAGTACATTGAAAGGGTAACTTAGGGTTTAAGGTGGTATTTTTGGAGAATTATGAGGAGTATATAACACATAATGACTTTATCTTACCCTTTGCTTTTAGAATCTACAACTTCTCTCCTATAAAAAAATAAAAATAAAAATAAATAATAAACGGAACTTTATCTCTATGAAATATAATATCGATTAGTCTTATAACTTCTTTAAATTTCTTAAGATCTTTCAAGAAGTCTAAATAGTGACTTAACCACAGTGACGCAAATTGTTACTTTCAAGAGGTGGCCATGGAATACTTTTTCTTGCAGAGAATGGTTATGAGTGCCTTTACTTGATTATTTGTCAATCATAGAGTCAATTCGGAATTAGCATTTGAATACTACAATTCTCATATGCTAAATCTGCATGTTGGGATTGTCATTGAGATTTCTTGGTGCTTCTTTATACTCCTTGAAGAAATACTAAATGCTATTGTTTACAAAATATTGGGTTTCATGGCTTTCCACCTCTTTAAGCAGATTCCAGAGGAGACAAGAATAGTTTTCAGAGCTCCGGCATCATCTTTGGAATGCTGTTGTTTTATTAGCAATGATGAATACTTGACTGGCTCGGATGATGGAAGTGTCCAGCTCTGGAGTATGCTACGAAAGAAACCTGTTTACATTGTTAAGAATGCTCATCCTTTCTTGCCTGAGGACAATAAGTTTGATAACAGAGACAGTGAAAAAATCCCTAACGGTCATGCAGGTAGAGCTGAGATTAACATTCTTTCAGTTTTACTGTTCCATCTTGTAGTGACTGAATTTCCGTTCTTCCTGTGTTCAATATTCCCAATCAACCTTCATTAGTTGGTGCTGATTTTTTTCTGTATGGGACAAGAAAAAGTTTTAACTCTTCTTTTCGTATAAAATATATATGCAATTTCCTCTTCCAAAAATTCATCCTTCCCCTTTTCAATGATTGGCTTATGTATTTTCCGGTCTTTTATTGTTTGAAAAGTGTCTTATAAATGTCGACTTTCTGGAGGTTGAAGTTATTCCTTTATATTCTTTCAGTAACTTGAGAGTTAACTTTACTACTATGATTTCTCCTTGCAGAGAATTTCAAATCTGATCTTGAAAACAATCATCACTCAACAGCATATTCATGGGTCAGTTCAGTCAGTGTGTGCAGAGGTAGTGATCTTGCTGCCTCAGGCGCTGGAAATGGTTATGTTCGTCTGTGGGCTATCGGGAGTGAGAACAAAGATATTCAGCCCTTATATGATCTTCCACTGGTATGCTGTAGCGTCATATTACCTTTGGTTTTGTTACTTTTTGAGATTTTTAACAAGTAAAAAATTTCTCCAATATGCTTCTTGAGTGATGATTTGCATCTGGTGATTATAGTGATTTCCTCTTGGCCATCATACACTTAGTTGTTTGTTGAGTTTAGCTTACTATTTGAGAGTCTTGTTTTTAGTCTCCTGAAGATAAAGGCTCATCATGGCCAAGACATGGTTGTCCTTAGGGAACCATGACAGCTTATAAGATGTTTGTTTGGTAGATGTGAAGATCTTTTCGGCAACCATGGTTTGAAGATTTAATATTTGTTGAATTTTGTGTCATTTAACCTGTAGGGAAGTCTGTAATTTCTTCGTATAGTGTCCCAATGAGCAACCCACTGCTTATGTGCAGGAGCTTGAATGAGTTTTAACATCCTGGCTTGATTCCTTGGAGCTCTTAATGCAGGATTTTTTTCCCCTCATAAATGATAGCAGTAGGATAATTATGTGGGTCAGTACTTCGCTCTATAAGTGAAATGTTATCATTAGCGCCTAATTTGTGTGATCCTTGCACCAGTAAGATATCTCCCCAGTTGAAACTGAGAGAAGCCCAAAGGAAGTGTGCTTGAAGAGACTCCATGAATTATCTTTCATTTGTTTTCATAATGCATCGTGCTAGTCTTGTTAGTTGATTTGTTGTTGAATATAAGGGGAACTTCTACATAGGCAAACATCTTGAACACAATGAAAACTAACAATATCTTGGTCAAATAATTTTCTCTGGTAGGACCTGGTCAGATAAATTAAACCCAAACTTTGTGGCTCAACTATGAAAAACTCAACCCCTGTTCCTTCCTATTGTTGTATCTAGCCTCCCTTTTATTGTATGGTCTGGAATTGAATGAAATCAGCCCTTTATTTTGGTCGCTGCATCCATTTGACTGAAATTTTGGTAACAGGTTGGATTTGTCAATTCATTGGCATTTGCAAAATCTGGGGAGTTCCTTGTGGCGGCAGTTGGACAGGTGGTGCTTTCCCTTTACTTAGTTCATAACAAAATATCCTTTCTCCATGCTTAAATTACCTTTCTTGACTGAAAGCAAAATTGGTGACTTAAACATAGCTACCACTGAGGAAAGAATTTATACAAAGTAATTGGATACTGGAAAATCTTCAATGGTGCAAGGAGTCATTGTTTTGGTCCTTTCCAAGCACCATGTCTCTTTTTCAACATGCTTTCAGTTCAGTGATGGCACAGTGGTCAGCTAGAAAATATGTATTTCCCTGTATGATGAGCAAAGTAATTAAGAACTGATTGATCAGTTAATCTGTCAACTAAAATTATAAAAATGGCCCCTAAATCCAAGCTCCCTAATCCCCATTGCACTTGTTGATTTACTTTATTCTTGAAACTTAATTACAACCTGGTGAAAAGGTACTAGAGCGCAAAATGCCCACATGATATCCTGCTACTCTGTCTGTCCACAAGAACTGAGATGATCAGGACATCCTCTTGATAAAAATGTTGCCCCCAAAGCATTCGTGCTATTTGAATATTGAGAGTTACTGACAAGAAGGATGTCAGTCAAATTGTCATGGTAAACTATTATTAGACTACCGTTGCATCTGTTGTCTTTTGTTGGATTGTTTCATTTTGAGAGTTGATCTTGAGTTGGAATCAGCTGATTAAAATCTAAAATAGAAGTGTAGGAACCAACACAAAACCTTGGGGAATGGGAATAACTATATGATTGTCTTTCATTTTTCATCTCAGGAATGAAAACTGACATTGTTATACTTCTCCTAATGCAGTAATCGCATTGGAAACTTCATATTGAACCATTATATGTTGCGCATGTTGGTTATTTGGTCCCATAATAGGAATTGGTACATTGAAGATGCAATTAAACGTTTCTTAGACTACTCAAGTATCGGTGGACACGCAAGAAAGAAAACCTACATGCATTGGAAGAGGGGGAGAGAGAGAGATATTTCAAATTTACATTTTGCAGAGAGGTGATAAAACATGTTGACTTTTTGCCTAGAAGTTCGATGATAAATGTTGATATTTTGGGGATAAACTGCAGACTTCAAGTCTTGTACTCGTTCTCAAATGTCTCATTGATTGTATGTACTTCTAATGTGATTGCAAATGCGCCAACTTTCTGTTTTATCGCTTGGTACTTCATGCTTTATTTCCTGGGGGGTGTCATATGTTTGTCCAGTGTGTTTGTGTCGGTTCTTGTAGTACATAGCGGTGTTACTCAGCCCATTATATGCATTGCCTATCATGTGAGGAACATTTTTAAAGAAGTTTCTGGATATATGTGGAAGTATCTCTTGAAGAGCTATTGCATTGTCAATGATAGAAGCCAGTGTCCATTGGTGTACTAATTACATGGAGACCGATTGAAAACAATCTTCCTTTTTGAGGACTGTAAATGATGCTGTCGATTATTGCCACCACTTCATTTCAAGGAACTTAAGAATAATTGTGCAAGTTGTTGTAGGATGGACAACTTGAACATACTAAATCAGATTTGTGGTGTTTGTTTCTTCCTCAAAATGCAACCTTCGAACTGATCATCACTTGCCAAAATCAGTTAAAAATAGCTCTCTTTTTGGCACTATAGAGTCCACATGGCCTAAAGTTGTATGATCCTGATCTAATACCATGCTACTAACGATGATTCTCTGTTTCTTTGGAGCAGGAACCGCGTCTAGGACGGTGGGGACGTGTACAAGCTGCCAGTAATGGCGTTGCCATCCAGTCTCTCAAGCTTTCTTAAGGGCAAACATTGGCTCTTCAATTTTGACTGATAAAGGTTGTCCTGATCTCTGTAATGATTATTCGGCTTCTTTTGTGACTTTTTACTCTATACGAGCCTTCTGTATCCATAGGTGTTTGATTACATTTTTAGAAAGAAAGAATCATCCAGAAAGCAAATTTGGTGGTCTATTAGGAAAAAACTAATGAGGATCAACTAGTTTTCGGAATGTTTGGTTTAATTTATGTAACCAAACATGTGGGACCAAACTGCTTCAAGTCCATTATTCCACATCAAACAGAGATGAGAAGATTCATTCTCCTTGATACTGCTCATCCTTGTTAACACTTAAAATGGACATTACAAAGTCGTATTAGAATGGCAATCTATTTGTCATGGTCCTTGTCTCGCGTCTACCTCCGTGTTAAATAAAAGCCAAAGTATGATATCTGCGAGATTTATAATAAATAAAACAAGAATTTCCACCCTAAACAGGACTGGATAGATGCAACCTTTGGCTGTAGCGTATGACTCTGTGTACTCTGTTCCACCAGAGATAGCTGATATGATTCGTATTAGCCGTAATGCAGCGGGAACAGGTTAGGTAATAAGCTGTAAATGTTCACCAGAGCTTGCTAATGTGTTCAATGACATTAATCAAAGCTTGAACTATAGTATAATATAGATGTAATAAGTTGAATATGTTCGATTTGGGTTGGATGACGGGGTAATTTGTTTTTCTCCTGTGGTATTAGCCTATTAGATTCCAGCCTCATTACTAGAAGCACCCTAGTAGTAAAATTTGAATATATTGCGTCACTATGGAGGTTAGCGCCCTTAAGATTGACCGAGGAGCTGGATTAGTCGAGGTGCATGAAATCAGACCCGTACATGACTTGAAAATATGTAACTCCTCGGATAGACCGGCATGATTGTTTTAAATAGAAGTCAATATGATCCATCACTCTCCTCCACCAAATCAGAAGAGGATGCAAAGGGAATGAATCAAGCCAAGCTTCAATCATGCCACTCTCTTTCTCTATAAAAACTTGGTCTAAAGTAAGTTGTCTCCACCTCCAAACACTTCACCCAAAAGCAAGCGTATATTCTCAAAACCACTTCATTTACTTTGTTTCGGAGAATGGATGATTTGAAAAACATTTTTAAAAAATGATCACTTGCATTACTTACATAAATTTATCCACGAAAATATTTAGACATAAATTATTATTATTAATAAAAATTTTTTTCATTAGCTAATTATTTTAAGTGATACAAATGATTTTTATTTAAAAATATTTTTTAAATTATTCATTTTTCACAAAACAAATGAAGTATAAGATAAAATGGCAAATCATGGACTCTTCAAGACCATCAATGTGGTGGTGGTGATGGCAATGTTTGTTGTGTTTTTCTTGCTCATGTTTACTGAGTTGGTCATTGTTGCTGTGGCCAAGACAGTCCCAGAGCTTCAACTAGGTCTGTAGTTTGGAATAATTTACATTTTCTATCTATATGCGAACGTCATATATATAGGCATAAATACAACATTTATGCATGTTTTACATTTCGCTATTCCATTTAATTTTCACGTTCGTCAATGAACGTATCAATAACTCAAAGAAATCTTTTCGTATAGAATACAATAGAGTTTTAAACATTCAAATTGGGCAGTATAATCCTCAACCTTTTCAAAAAGGTGTCGCACCTTATAAAGTTCCCTTTGACTCCTCGGTTATCCAATTTTTTTATTACGAGGCAACCTTTTAAAGTGCCATGTCGTGGGCAAAATAAAAATAGGAAGCAGAATATCTTACGAAAATTATAATTATACACAAATTAAGTATTAGATTGTGTTTTTGTATAAAAGGTTTAGAACTTTCAGTATGGCTTTCCCCATGTTTTATGCATATAAATTTCGCATGTCCCTAGTTAGTAAAATAAAACTAAATTATATCGTTTCTTGGCTCATCATCCCATGAGCAGGACGCAGGCTGCTCCAGGCTGGCTACGGACACAGTGCCACCGGGCGAGGAGGGTACAACTGATTAATTGCTCTGATGATATCAAATATGAGATGGTGATGATTGATGATAATAATAATTATAAAAATGTTTATAATATGCCCTCGTTGTTATGTTATAAGGTCTCGTATTGGTCATTTATTAATGGCCTCCCTCTGAGACTAATTATTGGTCATGTATATGCCCATGGTATTCAAAAAATTGACAACACATTAGGGTTGACACCTATTTTCAAACAAAAAAAAAAAAAAAAAAGAAGAAGAAGAAGAAGAAGTTTTTTCCTATTTTTGAATCATTTCAGTTGAAATCTAAAAACGCTCAGGGGTCGGGTCGGGCCGGATCCGGCCTTGGTCCGGCCAGTCACCTTTTGAAATTTATTTTAATATTAATATAATTTTTCCCTGCGCTCGGCCCAAGCCCTCTCCCTTCGGCCCAGCCCATGCCGCAGCTGTCTTCCTCGTTCGGACGTCCTTCGCGCGCGCCTGCAAAAAGAAGAAAAGCAGCAACAGCGGAAGCAGGGGGACGATCGGCTGGAGTTGGCGGTCGCGGATCAGGCCGGCCGGCAGGAGAAGGTCGTGACTTCATCACTTCAACAAACCGTCAAGAAGGGTTCCCATTCTCCATTGAAAACATTCCAAGGTTAGTCATTCTCGAACTTTGCTTGTACTCAAATTGCACCAAATTTGGGGCCAATTCCTTGCTTTCAAAATGAATGGGTTGCAATTTCTTTTAAAGTAGGATCACATTCCTTCTTACCACCAAAGGGCCAACGAAGGATCACATTCCTTCTTCAGGCGCACCCTAGTCCACACACACACGGCGAGAGAGAGATACACTAAGCAGAGCAAACTAATGCTATGGTGAGCTCAGACGAAGGAATGTCCTTAGGAAGCAAGTACCAAGTGTTTCTAAGCTTTAGAGGACCCGATACTCGTGTTGGATTCACCGATGTCTTATTTCATAGCTTGACCGACACTGGAATATGCGTCTTCCGAGATGATGAAGAGGTTCGTGCCGGTGAAAGGATCGATGGATCGCTTCGGCGAGCAATTGACAACTCCAGGATCTACATACCCATCTTCTCTCGGACCTATGCTTCGAGCCAATGGTGCCTCCGCGAGCTCGTGCAGATCGTGGCAAACACTTCCATATCGGAAGGTAAAAAAGAGATCCTACCAATTTTCTTCGATGTGGAACCCGATGATGTTAAGTTGAAAACTCCGTTGTATCATGATGCCATATTGAATTTGGAGCATGAGAAGAAGTTGAGCACTGATCAAGTAGATGCATGGAGAAAGGCTCTCATGGAGGTTGATGCGATAAAGGGGTGGGAAGTGAAGAAGTACAAAGGGTAAGCTAGCTGCTTCAAGATGTTTGTTTTCCTAATTTTCCTTAACACTGGATCATAGATGTGAAGAATTCGAGTACGATTGAGGTGGGACTTCTACTATAGTATTACTAAATGAACAAACCTATGCTACATTAGTGAAAAAAGGTGAAATTGCTTAGCAAGGTCACCTTATATAGTGGGCGAACTATGATATAATAGCTAGGTAGCTAAACTAATAATTGATTGTTGGCAATGGGAAGAAAAAGAATGGGATAATGAAATGCCGTGCACAATCCTATCTGATTGTTTAATCTTTCAATACATTAAACATTTCTCCTCTTGGATACACCTGGTCCAATTTCTATAGTTTTCACTCGAACATAAATCACAAAATATCAATTTTAACAGCCTAAATATTTATACATCTATTTTTGCAAATGTTACCAATATAATTCCTAGATTGCTAATCTCATGTTGGAATCAAGTTATATTTCAGGTTATGGAAAGACACATGCATTGCCAAATGCATTAAAAGTATGTTTTAGTGGGACGTTAATGTCCAATATGGACTCTTAGAAGGTCACTTCTAGATTAAAGGTCCCATTTGTTGTGTGAATAATTTGTAGCTTATCTGGTGCTTGAATAACATCATTTCTAATTGGGTAATTGTGATTTTGCATTTTTCCCTCACTATTTTTTTTTCCCCATTGTGGCAGCTATGGTGATGTGATTAAATTGGTAGTTGAGGAGGTCGTGAAAAAGCTGAAGATAAAACATAGATCGGTGACTGAAAATTTAGTTGGAATTGATGATCGAGTGATGGCGGTAAATGAATTGTTAGACATTGATTCTGGTGGTGTGCGGCTCATTGGAATTTATGGCATGGGAGGTATCGGTAAAACGACTCTTGCCAAGGTGGTTTTCAACCAACTCTCTTTTCATTTTGGAAAGTGTTGTTGTTTCCTTGAAAATATTCAAGCGAAGTCGTCAAGTACTAATGGCTTAATTGAGTTGCAAAAAAAATTATTATCCGAAATCGGCCATCCTGCAGGAGCAAGGGCATTGACGAAATTGATTATGGAACAAAGAGGATTGAAGAAGCACTTAACAATAAGAAAGTCCTCATCGTACTTGATGATGTTGCCAACAACAAACAAGTGGAGGAATTAGTTGGAAGGAGTACTTTGTATCCAGGATCTCGAATATTGATTACAACTAGAAATAAAGATGTTTTACGAATAAGTAGACCAAACTATCAGATCTTAGAATATGAAATGGAGGTGATGAGTAGTGATTGTGCGCTTGAGCTTTTTAGTAGGCATGCATTTAACAAAGACTCTCCATCAGATGATTACAAGGAACTTTCAAGGCAAATTGTATTTGCCATTGGGAGACTTCCATTGGCAATTGAAGTAATTGGTTCATTCCTCTTTGATAGAAGGCAACAAATATGGAAAGAAACATTGGATAAGTTAAGCAAAGCACCTCACGAAGATGTTTTTGGAAAGTTGAAGATCAGTTATGATGCCTTAACTTTCGAGCAACAACAAATTTTCCTAGATATTGCATGCTTTTTCATTGGTGAGCATATGATGTATGCAATTTACATGTGGAAAGATTGTGATTTTTTCCCGGATATTGGACTTGATGTCCTCATTAACATGTCATTGGTAAAGATTGTGAAAAATGCATTTTGGATGCACGATCAACTCAGAGATCTTGGAAGGGAAATAGTTCGTCAAGAAAATCCAGTAAATCCTGTAGAGCGGAGTAGGATATGGATTCACAAGGAGGCCCTTGATGCAATAAGAACAAAGGAGGTAATATACCTTAGGAAAAACTTTCAGTTTCTCTACTAAAATTCCTTTATGTTGCACTAGGATATTCTTTTTCTCTTCCTCGTTTTCCCATTGTAATCCTTTTCCTTTGAAATGAAATACTAACAATCCCTCATTTCTTGCTCTTAACTGTAGATGAAGAAGAACGTTCAAGCACTGGATCTTTATCTAGGCAATAAACCTAAGGTCACTATTAAAAGCGAAGAGATTGGAAGATTTGAACGTTCTAAGGTACCTCAAATTAGATTCGGGAACCTTCAGCGGTAACTTAGCGAATAGTCTTACCAATTTAAGTTGGATTGTTTGGAGAAATCCTCCTCACTTGTTTTTTAAGCCAGCCAATATTTGCTTAAAGAATGTGGTCGTTCTTGAATATTCAAATGATGCTGCATAGGTAATTTGAAGCTACGGAGCTTAGTCAAGGTATGTAATTTGCTTATTTCTATTTTATTTTCTTTGGAAGTAATATTTGAATGTTCATCAATTGAATATTGCATTTATTTTGACAAATGGCAGGAAAATTGAAAGTTCTTTCTCTTAAAGGGTGGCAACATAAATAGAATGCCAGACTTCTCGGATGCCCAAATTTAGAGAGGCTTATAATCGAATCATGTGATAATTTGAGGAAAATTGGTGGTTCTATTGGGAAGTTGGAGTCTCTGATTGATTTGAAGATTAGGTATTGCCATTCTCTTAAAGATTTGCCTAACGAGATCGAGAACCTTGTGAATTTGAAACACTTCTCTGTTGAAGGTTGTCCCACGACTCGACTCCCAGCTTCCGTATGGAAGTTGAAATCATTACGGGAGTTGCACTTTGACATTAGACTAAATTCATGGGAGTTACCTAGTCTTATAATGCTTCAGAATCTAGAAGTGCTTCAAATTTATAGTTCGGGTTTAAAAGGTCGACTTCCTTCGACAATAGGAAGTTTGCCTATTTTAAGAATCCTATGCTTGTCGGACACTTGCATCAGTGAAGTTCGAAGACAATAAATCTGCTTCCTTGCCTGCATACTCTTGAGTTGATAGGATGTGATGAGATTGAAGAACTACCGACACTTCCTACAAGTTTAAAAATCTAAGAGTGTCATCCAAATCGTTACGGGTGGTCCCAGACCTTTCAAATTTGACTAATTTGGTTATGTTGGACCTATCTGATAACTTGGGTGAGAGACAAGGAGGTAAAATTTATACCAGTGACTTAGGGTGGATTGGGAGGTTATCCAAACTGAATCAGTTGAACTTGAGACTTCCTCAATGTCCCTGCTCCTTTTGAGTTGGCTTCCCTTTCTCAATTAAAGGAACTGGATTTGTCTAGTATGGACTTTCGAACACTCACACGACTTCCACCGTCTCTGCTAAATTTAAGCCTTCATGACTTCAATTCAACCATATCACTCTCATCCAAATTAGAAAATTTGTCAAGATTAAATCTCTTTTGGTGTCGAGTGCAAGAAATTCAACTCAACGGGCTTCTACTTCAAAATTTAGCAGAGTTGTCTCTGGAGGTGGTGAATCTCTCGAGAGATTCGGGCTATCAAACATGAGGAAACTCAAAAGCGTAAGGATATATTCGTTGCCCAAAGCTAGTTGAGATCCAATTTGCTGGGGTGTTTGAATCATTGGAAGAATTTTCCATCAATGGTGCAAGTCCTTGGGAAGGCTAGCGTACGCGGGTGAAGTAGAGTCTGCTAATGAGTTGATTATTGAGGAAGGGACCCTAATTCTTCTGTCAAGAGTATTATATAAGTTGAGATATTTCATCCTTGAGGTGCCCAAAGATACTCCAAGTACAAGTACTTGGTGCATCGGAATTGTGGCATTCATTTGAAGTTCGTCATTGTCATTATTTGCAAAGTGTTCGTGGTTTATCACACTTAAAGAAGCTCGAGCAGTCTATGCATCGAGCACTGCAATGAGCTACAGGTTGTCGAGGGCCTTGACGAGTTGGAGTTTTTGCAGGAAGTTAGTAATTTGTGACTGCCCACAATTGAAAAGTCGATTAATGTGTCAAACACCAAATTGCCAGATGATTGCATATACATCAGACACGGCTGGAAATATTCCAGGGCTAATGAAAATTTCTTTGGCTCTGTCCACTCTTACAAGAATTATAAGGTGGGTTTGAACCTTCTCCTTTCTCTGTTTCTTCTTTTTCCTCCCCTTATTTCTCGATGGATGGCAACGCCGGCCTGATTCTCCTCCTGTTTGCTTACTCCCATCTCTATATCGCTTAATACGTAGTAAACATTTGGTGTGTTGATATAATTCTATATCGCTTGTCTCCAAATGTGCTATATATACTGAAAATATTTGAAAGGCCATCGACAAAAATGAACTCAATTTCTGAATAGATCATATATCGAAAATTGCGAAAAGTGAAAAGCAAACATGCGTTGGTCTCTATTGTTGGTAAGAAAGAAACTTGATGACTTTTTATTTGTAAGTGACTTGTTGGTATCTTATCAATACTTCGATGAATTACTGTTTTATTTATAGAATGTAAATTAACAATTTTTATCTAACTTATAAACTTTTATTTTTATAATTCATTAATTTTTCAAATATATTAACGTTTACAATAAATTGTCAACCTAAATTAAAGTGAAGGGAAATGGATTTGTTTTGGGGAAAATCGAGGTTCTTGACACAAAGGTCTACCTTTCTATGATATTTTGATTTTTAAGTGAATATACAGTAAATAAATCGATGAGTTACTGCAGATGTCATAAACATTAGGCGTTTCTGTAACAAAATTTATTTACATTGGCAAGTGAATTCGAATATTTTGCTAACAATATTTTGATGATAATTTTCGCTCAAGTGAAGTTATGAAATATGTGACTTATGCAAAGAGACATCAAATAATATTCATCAGTTTTAGGAGATGTATACATTAAAATTCCATGAAACTCCTTAAGAAACTTCTTGGCTTGTAGCTTTTTCTGGAAATTTATCTATTCTAACTACATCTTGGCGACAGCTTTTATTATCGTTCTTGTGGAAAATTTGCACTTTGATTTTGTATTTTCCTACAAAAAATGTGTCTTGATGGGATCAAACATCGATCTTTGATCTTCTTTATTTCTTAGAGAATGGATCTGACGGGTGCTAAACCATATTAATATGTGTTGCACTGCCTTCAACTTGTCTGTATATGGCGATATGATAATGTTTTCTAGGTCTGGCATTTTTCTGCTAATATGATATTGTTTGCCTTATTGTATGTGGCAAGAATTTCATATCTTAGGTACTTAATGCTGGGCATTAACATCATGGATCAAGTAGGGTTTGAATCGAAACCCACTTGGTTGCTGGACACAAATTGTCTGCACTTAGAAGCATGAGAAATTAAACTCATGTTACGCATAATCTGCATTTACAAATTTGTTCCTTAATCTTAAAGTACGCTCTGTGGAATTCAAACACCATCTAACATGATATTGTTTCTCTTCTTTGATTTAGATTCTTTTTTGTACTTCAACCACAACTTATACAATGAATCAATCTTAACTTTCATTAGTGTATCCTTTCAAGGAATCGAATATCTTTCTATTGTCTTACTGATTGACTTGACTGCCTAATTTTAATGTGTTATTCCTTTGTCAAACTTTCTCTCGATATTTATTTGTAATTTTTTCAGGGTTCCCGCTATGGTTGGGCTTATGCGTGTTGTAGACGCCTCTGAGTTTTTGAAGACAACTCGTGTCACATGTTAGCATGCAAGAGAGTTTAGCAACTTTTGAAAGCACATGGATTGGGTTGCATCAGTGACAGATCTCTCTTCTCTCTCTCTCTCTCTCTCTCTCTCTCTGGTGATTAAAATAGAGCAAAGTAAAATATCCTCTCGTAATCCACAAATTCCAGGAGCTTCTCTACTGCTGGTCGACGCCGGAATCCACCATCTCTGATCACAAGCATTTACTGGCACTTGCTTCTTGTCACTGACCCCCGGAGTTACAGATTCACAGAACCGAGAACCAGCAGCAGAGAGCACACATTGGAAGCTGGAAAAATCCTCTCTTGGGATTCCTCTGGTCAATTCATTTCTCCCTCTGACGCTGGTCACGAACAAGCATGGTCGCCATTGCCAGTTCACCGTTTTGAAGTTGCGCCACCAATACTCTATTTCACTCCGTTTTTTGGCTGAGAAGTCTGAAGCACTCAGGGTCCATTCGAAGCTCCTTTCGCTGGCATTGTTGCTGGCGACACTTCCAGGACTTCCTACTTCTAGTCCAATCACAGTTCGTGACCGGTAATCGCACATGTCACCTTCATATGCTCTGCTCTCAGCTATTCTTGGAGAGAACAAAAAAAGGCGGAGAAGTCTAATTGAGATTTGGGTGAAATCGCCTCTGATTAATGATTTATTAATGATCTGAACTCATTTTGATGCTGTTGTGATATCTTGGATTGCAATAGATGCTTCGATATTGCAGTTAGATCTCTTGTCTGAACTGATCACCACGTGTTTGATGAAATGACTGAATTGCATCAGTATGAATTTGGCTTCGAATCTGACTTGAGTTCATGTTGTCTGCTTGAATGATTCCCTGTACTAATTGTGTAGGTTGGATAAATCTAGTTACATTAACCTTTGAGTCATTTCCAATGACCTCGGCCTTGATCCGTTTTCTATGCTTTATGTAATAATCTCGATTCATCTAAATTGGCTGATAATGTTGATGTATTAAATTAAAAGTACAGGTAAATTGCTGCTGATACGTTTGTTGGAGTAGATTGAGGTGAGGAATTATGTCTTTTTGTGAAAGAATGAATTCTGTGATGGCCGAGAATGATAGTGCACGCCAATTTACCGCATTCTGTACTTTGTGTGTATTCTATGTATGTAATTCATACGATAAGAAAATAGCTCTTGGGATGTAAGATTCTTAACTCTTAATTTGTAGCTTATTCTTATTTTTCACTTCCTTTTTTTTTTTCCCCCATTTTACTGGTTAGGTGATGTAAGTAATTATAGTTTATTTTGCTGGGGGCGGATGGTCAGCTTTGCATAGGTCAGCAATTGTGAGTGTACGAATTCAAACAATTGCCGCAACAATTGGAAGAAATGCTACTTTTGTGCTCTTAATTAATCAATTTCCTCAGCTCTACGCAGTTTGTTTGATGCTGCATTTTTTTAATCCATTCTGTCAAACTAATGTTCTTTTAAAGTAATGCTGAAATTTTTTTTAAAGCCGCAGCTCGTGCTAATCCATTCTGTCAAACTAATGTTCTTTTAGTTTCCTCAACATTAGTAAATATGATAAAGCAAGTGAGCCCAACTATTGATATTCTTGGGAAAATATGAAAAATGTTTAATTGACTTTAGATGCTATACTTGTCTTTTGTTGTGTTTGGAATTGCGTAACTTTATAATTCTTACATTTCCCTTTCAATTTTTGCGGTCCACGCATCTTAAATCTTATTTTAGCTCAAAACCCGTGAAACGTACAAACATTGGCATATGATATTATTAAAATTTTAAAAATATTTGAAAATTTAACATGGAAAAGTTAAGAAAAAATAACGTTCTCAAAGATGGATTTAACTCGAACAAATAAAGTAAAAAGTCGAGAGTTAAGAACCATATTTCATACCAAACATCCCCTCTACAAGTTTCAGTATGACAGTCGTAGTTTGACTAAAATTACTTAATTTATGTCCACATGAGAGTTTACGAATTCTTTTTCTTCTAAATATTTGGTTGGTAAATTCACCTAGCTGGAAAATGTCCATCTTCAACGATGAGTCGGCATCGTAACTTTGCCGATGTGGTTCATCCAATGAAATGAAATGGATTGCAATTATTTTAGTGGATATTTTATAAATCCGAAGCCAATAATTCAATACGCAAAGAAAAGGAGCTATCGAGATGTACGCTTCTTCTCTCTTGAGTTGAAGCTTTTCTATTTGTTGCTCTTTTTTTATTTTCATTTTGCTTGTGAGGCGATGTAATAAATAACAGTTTATATTATTTGTTATTTAAAGTCAGCAATTGCGACTGTACAATAATTGGAAGGGACGCTACTTTTGTGCTCTTAATTAATCAATCCCCCAAGCTCTACGTAATCTAATTGAATTTAAAATAATGCTAATTGCAATATAGTTTCTAAAGTTGTAGCTCATGCTAATCCACTATATCAAATTAAGGTTGTATTTTATCACGAGCAATAATATTACAACAATATACAATAAGAAAGGAATGGTGCTATTAGTCATGTCACGTCTTTTTATTAATAAATGTATGATGTGACTAACAATAATGGTCAGAACAATAGATGGAGGTTGTGGTGCGGTAGTTGCTAACTAGTGGCACTAATTGTTTTTGTAAGGATAAACGACATAAATGATACTCAAATTTTGACTAAATGTGCAATGTGTTCCCTAAACTTTAAATTTATTCAATATGGTCCATAAATTTTAGTCTAATGTGTAATGTCATCCATAAATTTTTAATTTATTTAATGTGATTATTAAACTTTTGATACATTTAATCCGTTGATTATATAAAAATGAATAAATTTGAAGTTCATCACATTGCACATTTAGTCGACATTTAGAGATAATTTATGTCATTATCCATTTTTGTAATTTTTTCTTTATTTGCTTTGATCGTGTGGAGAGTATATTCTATTTTTCTAATCATTTTTTTTGTATAGGCTATATTTGGCAGTCGGGATAAAATTCGGGATAGGATATAATTTATCTTATTCTACGTTTAGTGCTCGCTCAGGACATGATAAAATCGAATATAAGGGGGATATGTGAAGGATAAAATTATTCCATGGGGGAGGTAGGATAAAGGTGATAAGATTTCTAATATCTATAATAGGAAAGTTATTTTTTCGAATAGCAAACTTATTAAATTAATAAAATTGAAATTATATTTCAATATGAATCATATTTGAATTAAATTTAAGAAATCAAAAAAAAATAAAAAAATAGAATTTTTATTTTTAATTTATATATTCAACTTTAATTCTATCTTATCTATAAATTAAATATCTATATTTATTATATATTTTAGGTATTTTTGTATTTTAGGTATGTTAGCATAGTTTACTACATGATAAAATTTTATTAAAGAATGATGAAAGGAAAAAAAAAGAAATAATAAAGAATAATATAAAAAAAAGAGGAAAAATAAAATAAAAATAAATTAAGGAATAGTGTTACGCGAGATTTTCACCATCTCCATTTATGAACATTTAGATTCATTTATAATGATATGCCATTTATATCAAAAAAATGTATATAATATAATGTAAATATATCTGACTTTAATACTGCGATTCACCAAACAATTGACAGGATATAAAAAAATCCCAAGATTTCATATCCTATCCTATTTAGTCCTATCTCGATTAGAATTCGGACGACCAAACGAGTTTACGTTGGCTTATCCCAATCCAATTGAAATGCACCTTTTAACATATTGAATGACCGAATGCGCTTAGGTTTTATTTGACAATCAAAATAAAATTCAAGATATAATAAAATTTAGGGAAAAAACCATGAAAAACCCCAAACTTTGTTCAAAGTGACAGATTTACCCCAAACTTTTTTTTGTGATGTGAAAAACCTTAAATTTTGCTAACCGTGACACATTTATCCCAAACTTTTTTTTGTGACATAAAAAACCCCGAACTTCTATCATGTGACACATTCACCCCAAAATTAGAGGGCATTTGAGTCTTTTTACTTTTAAAATTTATTTATTTTCTTCTCTCTTCCTTCCGCCGGCCCTCCCTTGTCAGTGAGGGGTGGAGGAAGGGAAGCGCTTGCGTTGGGCGAGGGGTGCCCTCACCGGCGTTGGGGGTCGGCGAGGGCACCCTCGCCCAACGCGCAGTGAGGGCTACCCTTCCTCGCCCAACGAGGCGAGGGCGCCCTCGTCGACGCCCGGCGAGGGCACCCCTTGCATCGCCCGAGTCTGGTGAGGGCATCCCTCACCAGGCCCTCGCCGGTGTCGGGCGGGCCTCGCCCTTGCCCGATGCTGATGAGGGCGACCCTCGTCGAACGCCAGCTTCCCTCCACCGACTCCACCATGGCCGGCAAAGGGAAAAAGAAGAAAAAAAAAAGAAGAAAAACAAAAAAAACAGAAAAAATAAGACAAAAATCCCATTGATGGGGTAAATGTGTCACAATTGGGAAAGTTTAAGGCTTTTCACGTCACAAAAAAAAAAAATTTGGGGTAAATCTGTCATTTTGAGCAAAGTTTGAGGTTTTTTGTGGTATTTTCCCTAAAATTTATCATATTTTGCGTTTGATGTCCACTCAAGATAAAATAAAATCTTATAGAAGAGGGATATAAGTCGAACAAAATTATCCCATAGGAGAGATATGATAAAGGTGAATAAGATTTATAATATCTAAAATAAGAAAGTTATTTTTTCTCAAATAACGAACTTATCAAAATAAAAAATTGATATAAATTTCAATATAAATAATATTTGAATTCTAATATAAGAAATTCAAAATAAAAAAATTTAAAATATATTTTTTTAATTTAATCTTATTTTTATTTATATGTTCAACTTTAATTCTATCTTATAATATAAATTCAATAAAAAAATATATTTATATTTATATTTATATTTATATTTATATTTATTACATATTTTAGGTATATTAGTTTAGTTTACTATTTAATAAAATTTTATTAGATAATGATAAAGGGGGAAAAAGAAATAATAAATAAAATAATTAAAAAAGAGAGGATAAAAATTTAAAAATAAAATAAAAATAAATTAGGGAATAGTATTGCGAGAGATTTTTACCATTTCTTTTTGTTAACTTTTAGGTTCACTCACACTGACATATCATTTATACAAAAATAATAATAATATAATATAAATATATTCGATTTTATTATTATAATTCACCAAACAGTTGATAGGATATAACAAAATTCTTGAATTATAAATTATATCCTGACCGATCATATCTTGATTAGAAATTTGGATGATAAAACTTATTATAGAAAAATCCAAGATCCAATTCGAAAGAAAAAGCTTTTGTGCATAAAGAATCAAAAGAAAAGTTAAAATGGATTTATGATTTGATTGGGACCCAATCTCCGGAGTGGAAAGGGAAATTACTCCAAAATGTACCTATACATGTAACTTGTGGACACCCTTCAAGAGTACAGTGAATGTCAAATGTGCAAAATATGGTATTTCAATGATTTGCCATTTTTGAGAAAGGATAATTGTCCAAAAAATTTTAAACTCATGATATGACAATAAATTCAATAATAAACCTTTCTATTATAATTTAATCGGAATAATTTTGACGATTTACTATTTAGTCACTCTGACCAACTTTAGTCAAAAATCTTTGATGTGAACGCTAGCCGGTATTTTTTTTTTTTTTTTGGTCATAAGCCAATACATTGACATGGATAATTTTTGCAAATTTTAAATTTTCCATTTCATATATATATTTTTCTTTTTCTTTATTTTTTTTCCTTTTTCCCTGTTGTCAACAAAAGGCAGCTAGCCCTCTTTTAAGAGACCATTGCCCATTCCAAATCTAGCAAGGGCAATGGTTGTCATCACCCTCACCAGATATGGCCTATGATCGACAAGTGCAGCCCTCGCCTATGGCTAGTCAAGATAAAGGAAAAATTAAATTAAATTAAAAAAGAAAAGGAAAGGCAAGGAAAAAATATTAAAATTTTTATTTGTCAGCGCCGATCACGCTACATAAAACAACCGACATCCATATTAATGATTTCCAACTAAATTTAACCCAAAGGATTGCATTAGCAAATCGTTGAAAAGTTTAAAATTAAATTGACACAATTAAAGGTTTAGAGCTGGATTAGTCATTGAATAATAGGTTCAGGAATTTTTGTACAATATCTCCTTTTCGAGCATGTAATGAGTCTTGTGCCACATTAATTTCGCGGATTACATCAATAAATTAATCTTCACACCTCCAACATTATTTATCCCACAATTGGTTGTCCTCGCAAATATTAATCTTCATTCGAAGTGGCAAAATGGGTCCGTTAACCCCTTTTTTTACTCATATTTATTGGGCTAGATTTCAAATGGGTCACTCTAATTCTATGAAGGAGTTAAACAAATGAGGTTTAAAAAACAAAGAGTAGTTAAAAATGAATCTAAATGGGTTTGACATAGACCCCTTTTTAACGCATTTCGATCAAGTTTGAACCAGAAATAGCTTGGCCTTTTCTTCCTCTTTTTTTCAGACCCGTAACTAGTCGTTACCTCCTTCATTGCGCATCCATTCTGAAGATTTCAAAGTAATGATATTATAAGCATTGCATTGGTTGCGGGCAAAAGTCAAAACGCTGGAAGAATTCACTTTCGCTGTCTTTTGCCGGCATTGTAATTGTCAATGCCGGGGGAATCTTCCTAAGTTGGCAGGAGCCCTGTGAAAGGGATGATAGCTCTTTGGGCCACAAATAGAGAAGAAATACTAGTCCCCGAAGTAGGGAGAATTGTCCAAAAAGTCCTAAACCTATTGCAGTTTTGCCAATTCAGTCCTAAACCTTTCAATCTTGCCGATTGAATCCTAAACCTTTTGTCGGTTTGCCAATTGAGTCCATCCGGCCAATTTTGGCCGGAAAATGCCGATGGCGTGGCGCTGACGGTGCCACGTAGGACTGCGGCGTTGACGTGGACAATTTTAATAATATTTTAATATTTTAAAAAAATTTGATTTTTTTAATATTTTCTATTTTTTCCCTTTGTTTTTTTTTTTTTTTGGGCTTTCCCTTGCCCTTTTCCGGTGGCCGGCCACGGCTGCATGTGCGACGGCCGGCCACCAGCCACAGCTAGCCGGCTCGGGCCTCGCCCGCCACGGGCGAGGCTCGGCGGGCGACGATGACGCAGGCAAGGCCGCCCGGCCCCGCCGAGGGCCGGCCTCGCCAGATCCGGTGTGGGGAGCCCTCGCCGAGGCGAGCGTCGGCCTCACCTCTGGCCGGCCTCGCCAAATCTCCGGGGTCCGGCGAGGCCGACGCCGCCCGGGCGAGGGCGAGCCCCGGCGAGGGCTCCCTCGCCGATCCGGCGGCCGGGGCCAAGGCCGGCCTCACCCGGCGTCGCCATCACCCGGCCAGGCCTCGCCCGTGGCGGGCGAGGCTAGCCCCGGCCTCGCTGGGGCTCGCCCCGCCCGAGCGCGTCGGCCTCGCCTGCACTAGATCCTGGCGAGGCCGGCCAGAGGTGAGGCCGACGCCGCCCGGGCGAGGGCGAGCCCGGCAAGGGCTCCCTCGCCAGATCCGGGCGAGGCCGGCCCTCGCGGGGTCGTGGCTAGCCTCGCCCCGCGCCGCTGCCGCTCGGCCGGGCCTCGCCCCGTGGCAGTGAGGCCAGCCTGGCTGTGGCCGGTGGCCGGCCACCGGAAAGGGCAAGGGGAAAGCCCAAAAAAAAAAAAAAGAAGGAAAAATAGAAAATATTAAAAAAATCAATTTTTAAAAAAAAAAAAATAAAATATTATTAAAAATTGTCCACGCAGCGCAGCAGTCCTACGTGGCACCGTCGGCGTTCACGTCAGCATTTTCCAGCCAAAATTGGCCGGATGGACTCAATTGGCAAACTGACAAAAGGTTTAGGACTCAATCGGCAAAATTGAAAGGTTTAGGACTGAATTGACAAAACTGCAATAGGTTTAGGACTTTTTGGACAATTATCCCCCCCGGAAGTATCTTATGCAGTTGTGGGAAAAAGAAAATCTCATTTTGGCTTGTGAATAAAAATAAAAAATAAAGCTTGGTTTGTATCTCAAGGAAAATAATTTTATGAAAATGACCTCTTAGCTTGAAGAAAACTTAACTTCCAACTCGAGAAAAATAATCTTATAAAAATGACCTCGTAGGAATCGCATCATATGAAAATTACATGGGGAAATGGAGCTGGAATTGATTATGGGTCAGGACGGACATAGATCGCAAAATTATATTATGAAGAGATGGGTCAATATGGATTAAACGAATCGATTTTGGTTAGACCCATTTTCCATCCATCCAGATTCGATCTTCTCCTCCATTTCATTCCGATGACTCCTGAGATGGACAAGAGTGACTATTCCATTTGATCACTATAATTCGCTATTATTCCGATCTGTTGTAGTTTTGTCTAATATCAAACGAATGTTTCATATTTGACCGTTCTATTCATGTATCATGGTGGAAAGACAAAATCATTTTGTATTCATCTTGCATGTAGATTTTGTACTACCTCACATCGTAGTACACGATATTAAAATGACATGATCACCTATAGTAATATTAGCGTCACGTGATATGCTTTTAAAACTCATTGACCTACTTGCTTAAGTAGCAAGCATGTGAGTAAATTTTGCTCTTCGTAATTGACCAAATACGATATGATGCAATCACTAATCGACGACTCGAGGAGGATAAATTCGCATCGTTCACAGCTAATGACACTAATGTGGTGTCATTTTAGTAAATAGAGAAATGGGAAAAGTATATTCATGGAAGAAGGACAAAACTCTATACGTTCCATTCCCCTTGGAGAGACGGGTCAGGTTTTTTCATTGGGACCTTTTAGATGTGGGGCCTGAGGATTGATTTGAGATCTAGGATGTATTGTCAATATTGTATTTACGGAGGAGAAAGTTTTTAAATAATGTTTAAGATTGGTATGTGAAATCAATTTATAAAAATAATGCGGCAATAATTTTAAGTACGTAACATACAAGCATCAATATGAAATAAAAATGGAGAAGTTTCCAAATAATGTTTAAGATTGGTATATAAAATCGATTTACAAAAATAATGCGACATTTGTTTTAAGTACATAACATACAAACATCAATATAAACGAAAACGACTATATCAGCGTATGAATTCAAACAATCGCATGTGCATATTGGAAAGAATGCTACTTTAATGCTCTTAATTAGTCAATACCCTAAGCTCTACATAGTTTGTATGAAGTTAAATAATGCTAAACACGCCATTTTTATAAAGTTGCAACTCATGTTTATCCATTTTGTTTAATTAGCCATAAAGAACAGAGATGTGCATGAATTACACGCAAGAGACATATCAAATTCCCAGATCATCAAAAAAAAAAAACATTAAATGTTGGGACAATCTACATGAATATTAGCTCGCGTCTTACCTAATAATTAGAGAATTACTTGATAAGTTCTTGATTTATTCGCTTAAAATTGACTCTTTCTTTCCCTAAAAAAAGATAAAGCAAGAAAACCACGACTTGTTAAAGTATCCAACTCCGCAAATAGACCGGCATCATTGTACTCCTAGAAGTCAATATAATCTATCCCTCTGCTCCACCAAACCCCAAGTATGCAAGGGAATGAGTCAAACCAAGCCCCAATCATGCCATTCTCTTTCTCTATAAATACTTGATCCTAAAACAAGATCTCTCCACCCCTAACCCTTTACCCAAAAGCAAGCATCTGTTCCCAAAAACACTTCCTTCGTCTCTAGATATAATGGCAGATCTTATCCTCTCCAAGACCATCAATGTGGTGGTGATGGCAATCTTTTGGTGTTTTTCTTGCTCATGTCCACTGAGTTGGCCATTTCTGCCGTGGCCGAGGCAGTTCCAGAGCTTCAACTCGGTCTGTGTTCAGAATAATTTACATTTTCTATATGCATATATGTGTCGTTAGGTTAATACACACAGAATTTATGTAAGATGCTGATCATATAGGCAAGATCGACTTTCTTTCAATTTTGCCGGACCAATTAAACGACATTTGTCAAAAATCATTTTCATAATTTGAGGGTACCATAAAATTTTTGTACGTTTTGATTACGAAATATAATCCTCAATCTTTTCAAAAAGATGCAATACATGTGCAGTTCCTTTGACTTGTTAATTATCCAATTTTTTTCCATGTGGTGATCGTTTTGAAAAAGGTGCAATTCAAAAAGTTTCTCCTCTTTCAAGACTTTCAAATATTGACATTGGATCCTATCCATCTTTTCTTTCCTTTGATTTTGTATGACATTATTTTATCAATATAATTTTCATAAATTTTCGCATTGGAAGGCTACGTAGAGTTTTGGCCAACTTTTATTAATATAATTTTTGCATTACCCTATTTAATAAACTAAATAAATAAATAAAAATTTCGTTTTTCTTGACTCATCGTCTATGTGCAGGACGCAAGCTACTCGAAGATGGCTACAATACCACCGGACGAGGAGGGTACAACTGATTAGCTCCTTTGATGATATCAAATATAAGATGATGAAGACCAATAATAATAATAATAAAAATAATAAGACGCCCCGGTTTGTTATGTTATGATGTCTTGTATGGTCATTTATAAATGGCCTCCCTTTGCTTAAGTATTGGTCATGTATATGCCCATGGTATTGAAAAAATGACACTACTTTAATGTCATAATTTCTGATTAGTGTGAATTTTTCCTCCTCAAGTTGTTGATTAGTAATTGCATCATCTTGCATATCATCGGTTATGGATGGCAAAATTTACTCACAAGCTTACTACTTAAGCGACATCTATTGACATGTTTAGAGATTCTCGATCCACAAGTGATTCAATTTGCCATGTGTATTACATCATGTAATCCCATGTCACAAACTCGACTCCATTGATTTTTTTTCATGAGATTATATAAGGTTCAAGGTATTACAATAGACTTGGTATAGCTTATGAATAAAAGCAATGTTACCATCGCACTGACGTCATAATTACTATAAATATACACATCGCATATTTGTGGCTGGAGTGTATGATTTAATGTATATACTTTCAATTAATTAGAACCAGGAGGATACATGGACAAGATTAGATTGGCCCTCTTCTAAATAGCCATCAAATACGACTTTTATCTTTTAAGCACGAGTTCGGTGACTGTTTTTATTTTACAGGCATTAATTTGTATTTGTTCATTTGGATTAGTAATTCAATTTTATCCTTTTAAACCAAAAGGATGGGATTTGATCTCGCCTAAGAATTTTATGCGCAAATTTAAACAATATTGAACGGCCCACATCGTACATGATTAGTACACGGACGCGAACAAACACCAGCCCCCGCACACCAACACAAATGTGCTTTGAACACGAGCACTCGACATCGACCGGTACGCCATAAAAGGTGCCACGAGAGACGGTAGCAAAGGCATCTTAATTTGAAATGTTAGTCCCCAAACGGGGTGAGTACAACCACTCAGAAGCAAAAGATTCAACAAGCTATATCGAGCATAACAATCAGCATCTAACTTTATACCAGATAAACAAGGCAGGAAATCAAGGGGTAATAGGCATCAATGTTATGGAGATTCTTCAATATTAAGACAATTGCAATTCCATAAAAATCATGCGCCACATAATCAAATCACATATCATTTATTTAGCCTTTGAAAGATTTCATTCCCTAGAAGACCAATGTTTGCGTCCCTCTAGGCATTCGCATCCACCCTGGCATCACGAAAATCTCCGGCATTCAGCCACCAAGGCCACCGGGCATCCGGAGCATATCACGCCTCCAGGCATCTCGTACCCCACCTGGCATCACGAGGAAAACCTCCGAAGCTCACCATGAGGATGGTTGCTCGGCCATCCGGGTTTACGTACCAACAAGCATACAACCGGGCATCCCGAAGCTCCTGAGGTAAACCTCCAGCATTCACCTCATAGGACTACTGGGCATCCACAAGGCATCGACTCTTTCGATCCTTTGGACCTCCCGACTCCCGGGGCATCATTAACCCGATTTGATTTTCTTCCTAACCATCATTCTGTAAAAATTCCAGATTTGATATTTTCATAGGAAAATTATTTCAATGGTCATTCCTTGTTATTTTTCTCTGAATTTTTTATATGTTGTTCATGAGGATGTGTCCTAAAACTTTTATCAAGGACTCGAAATCAAATTGTGGCCAGATAATTACAGAAAAATTAAAAAGTCGCCAAGGGTCACACTGTTTTTCACAAAACAGTCCACAAATCTCACAAGAACTCTTCCTATGCCTTAAATCTCGACCTCCAACCATTATATTCAATGTATATACACACATTACACCACACCACAGCATGATTATCTCCGAAATTCTCCATGGTCAGATCTCTAATTCATTTGCTTTCATTTGCTAATTCAAAATCCACCCCTCACACTTCATCCTCACCTAGTTTTCTTGATCTAACACCCTCCTATACATCCAAAACTCCACATGCAGCTCTAGTACCTCATCTTCCTCACATATTTTACTTCTTTTCTAGGCAAGACAGCATGCAACAACATAGATGGAAGAACATTTGCTTGCCTTAAACTCTTTCACACAAAGGTTGCCCGAAAATGGAGGTCCGGGGGTCACAGCTTGGCCGGTCCGCGACGGGGTCCGGTGGCGTCGACGGTGGCTGCTCGGACACGGCGAGAGGCGGCCCTTCCTTCACTTCCCTCGCTGCCTGCACCCACGCACGACCCTCCTTCTCTCTTTGCTCAGTTTACTGTCAATTTCTCTCGGTCTCTCCCTCCTCTCTCCGTGCGAAACCCCCCTCCCCCTTTCTTGTTCTTTGATTAATTAATTTGCATGCCCTCCCACACTTGTCTTCCTCCACATTTACACTTGTCTCTTCCCATTTACCATTTGTTCATCCTACATCTACTTAATCATTTTCTTTCATGCAATTTGCGAGTCACAACCGATTCCGTATCAATCAGCCAATATCACACAACAAGGACAGATTAACGTTTATATTCTAGCACGATGAGAGTAATAAATGTACTTTTCATTAATAACTATCCTTCAGAAAAGGGCAAAAGAAAAGGGGGTGGGGTGGATGTTGTTGGTTTTAACTGACTCCACGATTTTGTTCTGATAATGATTGCTCATTAATAACTATCTTGCGATTGTACCGCTCCTCAGTTTTTGTCTTTCATATCTCTTCGTCCAATATTCAAATGGCGATTGTTCCCTCCAAATATGCACGTCCATTTCTTCCCAATTCCAAATGTTTTGTCTTGTAACTATGCTTTTACGTCCCCTTGCTGATTTCTCCAGCCCTTAAGAATCTTCAGACCGCATTTCGCCATTCATATCATCGCCGACATTCGTATCAATGGATTATGGTACTCATCCCTAGAAATTTGATAGATGGATATAATTCATTGATGTCCCTCATCATCAGTTGATCACATATCATCTTTTGTGATCATTGACAAAACGCGACGCATGTGTCAATTTTCATGTGCTTTCCATGTGACTATTCATGCTCATGTGCCAAATGTATGATTGCTGGTGGTCGGATCATATTTAGGTGTAAATGGTATCGTTGACATTTGACAAGTCCAACTAGATGGTTGTTGCCTGGTCCAAATAAGTTGTTTGTTTTGCTACAATGTCTATTCCATTATAAGCATAGCATTAGTTACGTGTATAGGTCAAAACGCTTGAAGAAATCACTTTCGCTGTCTTTTGCTGGCATTGTACTAGTCAATATCAGGGGAATCCTCCTGAGTGGGCAGGGGTAATGTGAAAGGGATGCTTCTCTTTGGCAACAAATAGAGAAGAAAAGGTAGTCCGTGACGAATCTTATGTGGTTGCGGAAAAAAATTCTCATTTTGGCTTTGCGAAGAAAACTTAATTTGCATCTCAAGGAAGATAATTTTATAAATATGACCTCCTAAGAGTGGTCATATGAAAATTACATAACCTCTTGAAAGGGGCGAAAATTAAGCCCAAATTGGTAACAGGTCGGAGTAAATGTGGATCGCAAAATTGCATTGCGTAAAGATTGGTCATACAAGTCAAACGAATTTATTTCGATCGGATCCATTTCCATCCTCCCAAATTCGATCTTATCCTCCATTTGACATGTCCACCAGTGGAGCCATTCCGATGACTCCTGAGGCATACAAGAGTTGCTCCATTTCATTCTGATAATTTGCTATTTTTCCAATCTGTTGTAGTTTTGTCTAATATCAAACAAATGTTTCATATTTAACCGTTCTATTCATGTCTCACAGTAAAAAGACAATCGTTCTATATTCATCTTGCATGTAGATTTTGTACAACCTTACATCGTAGTACACAATAACACAATGACTTGAATCACTTACTATAATATTAGCGTCATATGATATGCTTTTGAAATTCATTGAATTACTTGTCAAACGAGATGCACTAACCGTATCCATAGACGCTGTTTAAGTGACAAGGATGCAAGTAAATTTTGTCATCCGTAACCCAAGACATATTATATGACGCAATCATTGATCCACGACTCGAGGATAATAAATTCGCACTGATCACAGCTTATGGAACTAATGTAGTCTTATTTTTACTTGTTCATTTTACTAAATAAGGAAATACAAAGTATATTCCTGAATGATTGCCGAAACTCTTGTATGTTCCATTCCCCTCGGAGAGACGAGTCAAGTTTTTTCACTGGGACCTTTTAGATATGGGGCCCAATGATTGAGTTGAGATATAAAATGTATTGTCAATATTTGAAAGCCGTTTCAGAGAAGAAAGTTTTCAAATAATGTTTAAGGTTGATATGCGAAATATATATATTGTGAGTGTACGAATTCAAACAATCACTTGTTCATATTGGAAGGAAATGGAGCCCCATGATTGATTTGAGATATAAAATGTATTGTCAATATTTTTAAGTCATTACGAGAAGAAAGTTTTTAAATAAT
This sequence comes from Eucalyptus sp. ANBG9806169, assembly GCA_014182395.1. Lineage (NCBI taxonomy): Eukaryota > Viridiplantae > Streptophyta > Magnoliopsida > Myrtales > Myrtaceae > Eucalyptus > Eucalyptus sp. ANBG9806169. The sequence continues at coordinate 1,375,403 of CM024576.1, read as the reverse complement.
GTTTAAGGTTAGTATACGAAATATATATTGTGAGTGTACGAATTCAAACATTCACCTGCGCATATTGGAAGGAATGCTACCTTTTTGCTCTTAATAAATCAATCCCCTAAACCCATTAGTTTTATAAAGTTGCAGCTCATGCTAATCCATTTTGTCAAACTGATTTTTTTAATTAGCCATTAAAAATACAGATGTGCATGAATTACACGCAGGACACATATACAACTTCTCACATCATCAAATGCAAAATAATTAAATGTTTAGACCATCTAAATTTTTTTTTGGTCGAATTTGGACCATCTAATTGAATATTAGCTGTGGTCTTACTTAATAATTAGAAGGGTATTTGATAGTTTACGATTTATATGCTTAAAACGGGCTTTTTTTCCTCATAAAAAATAGAAAGCAAGAAAACCACGATTTTTATATATATCCAACTCCACAAATAGAGCGGCATCATTTTATTCCATAGATGTCAATATAATCCATCCTTCCGCTCCACCAAACCCTAAGTATGTAAGGGAATGAATCTAACCAAGCCCCAACAATGCCATTGTCTTTCTCTATAAATAATTGATCCTAAAACAAGATCTCTCCGCCCCTAACACTTTACTCACAAGCATCTGCTCCCAAAAAAACTTGACTTGTCTGTAGATACAATGGCAGATCTTGGCCTCTACAAGACCATCAATGTGGTGGCTATGGCAATCTTTGTGGTGTATCTCTTGCTCATGTCCACTGAATTGGCCATTGCTGCGGTGGCCGAGGCAATCCCAGAACTTGGTCTGTGTTCTGAATAATTTACATTTTCTATATGCATATATGTGTCGTTAGGTTAATACGCATGATGTCTTGTTATGTTATAATGTCTTGTATTCGTCATTTATTATGGCCTCCCTTTGATTAAGTGTTGGTCAGGTATATGCCCACGGTATTGGAAAAATGACACAAAGTTAGGGTATGTTTGTTTCGCGGAATACATTTTCGGGGAAAACATTTTCCTCATTTTCCGGCGTTTGGTTCACTCAGAAAATGAGTCAATGGAAAAGGTTTTCCTAGTCAACGGAAAACGTTTTCCCAACAAAGCTTAAATTCAGGAAAATAATTTCCCATTTGAAAGGATCGGAAAACGTTTTCCGAATCTACCAAAGCTTAGATTTGATGCTTGATTTACAAACAATTATTCTTATAAAAATATATTCTTTTAAAAATTGAATTTGAATTTTTTATTTTTTAAAATTAAAATTTGGAAAGTGTTTTAAAAATAAAAATAAAAATAAAAATTTGAATTTCCTTCTTTTCTTTTCTTCCTTTTTCTTTTTTGTTTCTTCTCCACCCTTCACCGGCCACAAGGATGGCCGGTGAGTTTTGGCCTCACCATATCAGGCGATCTCATGGCCTTCAACAATAAGGCTTGAACTTGCGCGAGGTCGGTGAGCCTCAAGCCTCACCAGATCAAGTGAGCTTGTGGCCCCCATTTGATGAGGCTCAAGCCTCGCTAGATTGGGTGAACTTGTAGCCTTTAGCGGCTAGCTGATGAGCTTGTCACCTCTGACGATAGCTAGAGCTCACCCTTTGTAAAACAACCAGAATGAACTGCCAGATGAAGCAGAAAGGATGGCATGAGGAAGCAAAGGAGTGAAGGACAAGAAGAAGGAAAAGAGAAAAAGGAAATAAAAAGAAAGAAAATAAAAAATAGAAAATAAAAGTAAATAAAAATTCGAATTTTTTAAAATTAAAAATTCATTTTTTTTTTCCTACGATGAAGTGCGAAATTATTTTTTAATGGGATCCAAATGGCAGAAAACATTTTCAATTATACATCACCAAACAAGAGAAAATAAACCATATTCTTGGAAAATGATTTCCCGAAAAGCATTTTCCTTTATCATTGAGTTTTCCGTAAAACAAACGCACCCTTAATGTCATAATTTGTGATTAGTGTGAAATTATCCTCCTCGAGTTGTCGATTAGTGATTGTATCATATTGTACATCATCAATTGGGGATGGCAAAATTTACTCACATGCTAGCTACTTAAGTGACATCTATTGATATCACTAGACTCTCAATCAACCAGCAATTCAATTAGCCGGACTGTGTTGCATCATATAATCCCGCGCCGCAGACTTGACTCCATTGACCTTTTTCATGAATTTATATAGGGTCCAAGATATGACCATAGACCCGGTATAGCTCATGAATAAAAACAACGTGACCGTCGCACCGATGTCACAATTACTATAAATATCCACATCGCATATTTGTGGCCGTAGTGTGTGACCAAATTTATGTACAATTAATTAATTAGAATCAAGAAATTTCAGTCTAAGTTAGATTTGGCCCTCTTCTAAATCGCCATCGAATACAACATTTTTCTTTCTCACGACACGAGAGCTCACGAGTCACAACCGATCCCATATCGGTGAGCCAATGTCCCATGACAAGGACAAAAAAAGTTTACATTGATCCATGATGAGTTTGATATTTGGACTCGAGTGAGCAGATCTAACGTCGACTTTTCATTGAACCATAACTATTCCTCCGGACAAATTTCACCGTCGTTTTTTCACTGATTATTTCATCTGCTTTTTATTTTTTTTTTCTCTCTAATCTCTCTCTAATTTTGCAACAAATAGCACCAGTTTAGTCCATACGATTATATTAGGTTAGATTAATGGGATGGCGTTTTCACGCTGCTATCCTTTTTCTTTGGTATAAGAAAGGTGCGTAACCTTTCACCAAGGCAAAGTTTATAGCCTTTCACTTAGGGCCTGATAATGTTTGAAAAAATTTCAAATTCGAATTCCATATTGGTACATTGCTTAATTTATTGCAAACAATAAAATAGTGTTGGTAATAAAAAGTGAAGGACAACCAGGGTCGCACAATAATTCCTCTCCAATAGGTTTTTGTAATACCAACACTTATTCTCTAAAAACTACTGGCTATTTTAATAGTCTATCAACATTAATCTTTGTCGATTAGCAACGGCATCGAAGTTAGTGACTTTTATTGGAGATTACCAACCTTAATCTGAGTTGAAGTACCAACATTCGTCACATTAAGATATCACATAATTTCAGTCACTTACCGATTTTTTATCTTCCTCGATTTTGAGAAGTACCAACATTTCTTTATACTTCTAATATTACCAACCATTTTAATAATCTATTAACATTTATTTTTTGTGGTTTACCAATGCCTTGGAAGTTACTTATTTCAAATGTTGATTTATATGTGGTTATTTTGCCTTTTCGGTTTCTTAATCAGATTCGTTTTTCCAGACCGACCTAGCCGACCCATGATTTTCTATTGGACAGGGCCATACGAAGTTCGGGAGCAAGTGAGCCCAACCATTGATATTCTCGGGAAAATATGAAAAATGTTTAATTGGCTTGAGATGCTATATTTGTTTTTTGGTGTGTTTGAAATAGCTTTATCTTAAAATTTTACATTTTTCTTTTCAGATCTTGCGGACCACGCATTTAAATTTTATCATAACGCAAAACCTGTCAAACATACGAACATTGACATATAAATTGGCATATGATTTCTTATTATTTTGATTATTATTTGAAAATTTAACATGAATAAGAAGTTTTCTTTTCTCTTTCAGTTAAGAAAATGTAACGTGCTCAAGGATTGATTTAACTCGAACAGAAAAACTAAAAAGTTGAGAGTTGAAAACCATAATTCATACCAAACATTCCCTCTATGTGATAGTCAATCGCAATTCACGTGCTAGCTACTTAAGTGACATCTATTGATATCATTAGACTCTCAATCAACCAGCAATTCAATTAGCCGGACTGTGTTGCATCATATAATCCCCAGCCGCAAACTTGACTCCATTGACCTTTTTCATGAATTTATATAGGGTCCAAGATATGACTATAGACCCAGTATAGCTCATGAATAAAAACAACGTGACCATCGCACTAATGTCACAATTACTATAAATATCCACATTGCATATTTGTGGCTGAGCGTATGACCAGATGTATGTACAATTAATTAATTAGAATCAAGAAACTTCAGTCTAAGTTAGATTTGGCCCTCTTCTATATCTAGACAGGAGTTAACAAGATTATTTTCCTAAAAATATTTTGCTGGTATGTTCAAATCGGAGAAGTATACACATTCGCTAAATAATGCGTAGAATTAAGTTACGGAAACTCCAAGATAGTCAATTTCATTAATACTCAAGGTAAAAATATGTATACTTCTCCGAATTGAGCACAAAAGAATAAAAAAAAAACAATGTAAGATTAAAATCACTAGATTGAAAATATACATTAACCATATAATTTTTTCATCAATCTTACCACTAAGGATCTCCATGCGAGGGCTAATTCAGACTATTTAAATTTTAAGGAGTGTGCAGAGCTATTGGTTGGGTGAAAATTGCGTGAGCCTCGTATTATTTTCTCTAGTTGTACACTGTTAATCGTACGCGCAGAGATACAAGTGCCACTGTATATTTCTTGGGCAACATGAAGGATCCTGTGTTCAGTTTTTCCACCTTGTTATTTCATTTCTCTGAAATGATGCAAAACAAGGAGAAAAGAAACAATCTCTGTTCCTGTCGATGTCATTGCTGAGTTAGAAGATCTCCTTCCAAAACATCTACCGGGGAGCTTCTTTGTCCTTCATAGCTCTCCGACACAAATTACTTCCCCGAATGTAGAAGATGGTTGGAGATGAAAATAAATGCTAATACTACCTGAGATTGCAGTTAGTGCCTACCATCAAATTTTACTAACATCCTAACGATCATTGTGCTTCTTGAACGAATTGGGTATGGCAATCGGAGTCGCAGGACTGTAGAAACAGCCTCCCTTCATACACGACATTGCTGGTCTTTGGTACATTTAATTTACAATGAATCACCAAGGCTGGCCCTTGCCTCCAAGCCGTCGAGCCAGCTCAAAATCCTTCCTCACTGCAATGAAAATAGCAAAACAATATGTAAGTGAAGCAAATCACAGTCCAAGTATCGACAGTGGCCATCAACACAATCAATATCAGGAGATCTAGCGGTCATTGGGATCTAACAGTTACATTGAGATCTGATCATATCAGTTGTACGTCAAATGTGATGCGAGCAGTTTCCATCCAGTCAACAGCAGGAGACTTCAAATCACTAGGCGTAAGTGGGGTATTTTGCTTCTCAATGGGATTCTCGTTAAGGCCAATGATAGGGTAAGCCAAACGAGACAATGTATAGAAGGATGTAAGGCATACATCTCAGCCACTTCATGAACTTTGTAATACAATGTATTACATGCATACACGTTCTGAATGCAATCACTCAAGCAAAATTAAGATGGTGTAAGAATGGAAAGCAGCTAAGCACGAACAGATTGTCTTAGGGAGTATTATCCTTCAAACTTTACCTTCCTAACCTTGCAGATCCTTTCACCACATATTCTTTAAAAAAAACAAAAAACAAAAAAAGTCCTTTCAAACAAAATGAACATTTATCTCCCAAATTCGAGACAGGAAAAGGATTCTTTTCTCCCCGCTTATCTATTGTTCACCAGTGCAGCATAATTTGTTAATACTAGAAATCAAATAGGACTTACTAAGGGTAACACGCTTTGCGTGAATAGCACAGAGCATTGCATCTTCAAATAAATGAACCAGAAAATCCTCTGCTGCCTACATAAAGAAAGAACAGCATTGTTTACAAAGTACAAGCAACCATGTTCAGCCATCAAAAAAATTGCAGACACCACTGAATTCTTTCCCAGCACTTGAGTATCAAATAATGGCTTCTGATCACAATACCGAGTTAAAGTAAATCAAAGAGTTAGATGTGGTTAACACATAATTTTATTGCGGCTAGCATTACACTCTATGTTCTGCTACACAACTAACTATAATGCTGAACTTACAATATCATCCACCTATTTAGCCATGCAACTTCCAGTCTGGGGTTTTTTGTATCTCATGTTGAATATGGATAGAAACTATTACACTCTAGGTTGATTATCAAAGAGCCAGTGTTCATGCAGCCACAACTTTCAAGTAGAAACTATGGGCATCCAAAGGCCTACTCAATCCAATGAAGTTATCAAAAGATAGCTTACTTTGACACAACTTTTAATTAACAGAAGATATCACATTTCCCAAATGAAATTTTCTCAATAGTCATAATTCCAAGTGGATCATATAGAATAACAAAGTCAGCATGCTAATAGGTGGAGATTATCTGGAGAGTCATACAGGAAGAGCACATAACATGATCAATGTCAAAGATCTCTTGAAAGACCATGCCACATGTGAAGCCATTCTGCTCAAAGTATAAATTATATGTTGACAGTGATACCTCCTGAATAGCATATAGCGCTTCAACTGTCCAACGAGTGATATCAGGGGCTAGAGCGTTACTAATTTCTCTTACCTGCAACGACAAGAAAAAAACATTCCATCAGGAATACCAACTGAAAGAATCAACATAACAGATGCATGGCAAGGTTCCAATGGCCACAGTGCATTTAGTTTTCAGGATTTTCCAGTAAGAGATGACTTAGCTAATCAATACATCTAACTTCCAAAGCAACTGCAACTGAATCACTGACGGAAATCATTCCTTACTCACCACATAGGTCGAAAAGGAAATTTATACATCAAAATCATCAGATTGTTTTACTGCATTAGAGACATAAATGTGTCATCTGATCATTCTCCTCTTAGAGATAGGGACAAATATTAGTCCTACAAATTCAACGCCTAGTTCAGAAATGAAAAAAGCAATAGTTCAGTAAAAAATCCAAAAACAAATCCATACAAGAATATAAACGTTCTGCAGGTCCACTAAAGATCTGTCAAATAACAAGAATTAAATTCACTCGAATCACAAGCACCGCATGGTGACACTTGTGAAGGTGGAAGAGATGTGTTAATTTTTCTACACTAATGAAATCATTAACAAAGTTCTGTCATCCGAAGTAAATAAAGGCCCTAATACACAAGCAATTGCAGCAAATGACTCCCATATAGTGAATTGGCGTGCAGCACTAAAGTAACCACATGCAGCTGTGATCTGAAGCCATCTATCACGAAGTAGATTCACCCATATCCGCAAACTAAAGCTACAATTTCCCACATACACAGATACGAACAAGATATTAAGACCTGAAGGAGAGTTCCCATAACTAATAATCAAATATTTTCAACTATTTGTCTGCATGGAAAAGTGTTGAACCTTCGCTGCTCCTATTCTAGTGAGCAAGCATATGCATTACTGCAGATGTAGGCTTACAATACAAGCACAATAACAATATAGCCTTGTGTCACTACACCTGACCACATGGATGTTCGTGCCCGCTAACTAAGCTTTGTTAACTATTAAGGCTTTCGATAAAGCATAGACTCACGGTCCTAATGAAAGGAGCTCTCGGTATGAGGAGTCTCCAGGACTTTTGGAATTGCCGAATTTCCCGGAGAGCGACCGTTCCTGGTCTGAAGCGTCGCTTCTTCTGCCCCGACGCTGCCGGATCTGCCAGCATTCAACTTCATCATAATCAAAATGAATCGAGACGCATCACTGGGTTATGCAAAAACAGGATTCCTTACTGTCAACAAGACTCACTTCGTGGAGTGGCACTTCTCCTGTGGCTACTGCTTGGACTTCTCCCCGGACTTGTGCTCGTGCCAGGGGTCTTCGCCAACGATGGAGACAAACAAGATGCATAAAATTAATACCAAAGAGAAAACCGGGGGCTAGCATCGCGAATTTGTAAAAAGCACATAGAGAAAAAAGGCATGAGTTGTCCCAACTTCCTAGGGCTCAAAACTCCCTCGGCTTCTCTTCCTGCATTCCCATTCCCATAAAGCAGCTCAAACCACCAAAGTACACGCAGCGAAAAGAAAAAAAAAAAGCCAAATCGCTGCATTGCACAAGACCCGCCGGAGGGCAATGGCATCGACGAAACTAAACCAAACACACTCCACCAAAGACGAATCTTTTCAGTTCAACTCGGCCTCTTAAAAACAGAAAAGAGGAAAAACCGACATATCCAACGGCCCGACACCGGCGAAAAAACGAGAACGCGCACATTTCGAGCACGAAACAGAGGAGCCAAAGGGGCAAAAAAAAAAAAGGGAATTGGAGAGAGAGAGAGACGTACGGAGGTAGGCCCGGGCGACGCCGGCGACCGCGAGGCGGAGGCGGAGCCTGCATTGCAGAATTCACAGAGAGAGAGAGGGGGGCCGATCGTTAGATGAATCCCTAGGTTTCGAAATGCAGACGCGCACGACGAAGACGAAGACGAAGAACCAGCGGGAGTGCATTATTAGACAGAGAGAGAGAGAGAGAGGGAGGAAGGGAACCGGGGAGGCGGGGGCGGCGACCGGTACTCTTGTGGGCGGTGTGCTTGATTCTCGCCATGGGAAGCGGCGGCGCCCGAGCCGAGCGCGATAGCTCAGAGACGACGACTGGCGGAGGAGGAGGCGGCGGCTCGGGGGCGGCATTTCCAGTGGGGGGAGAGGCTTGGGCGGGATTTCAATTTTCGCACTCTCCCTCTCTCCTCTCTCTCTTCGATTTTCTTTTTCGTCCCCACCACCTCCTGGAGGGAGCAAACCGATCGGGATTTTTAATTTCTTTTATACGGTTTATTGATCGACTCCAGTTTTCTTTTGGGCCCAGTAACGAGAAGGATTTTTCAGAGTTTAAAAATAAAAAAATCAGTGGACAAAATCTATTTGCCCGCCCGCCGCAAATCATTAGGAATCACCCACGACATTAATTACTTTGATTTTTTTAGATCCTCTCCTTTTAAAGCTAATATCACGAAAGAATCTCAAATTGATAAACCCGTGATAAATGTGTCATTGCTCATTTTTCGTGGAATTTTATTATTAAATTATTGAATTAAATTATACATGATAATTGATGAATGGATTAATTTGGGTTTTATCTTTCACTTGGTCACAAATGTATCAGTTAATGGTCTTTCGTGGAGGGTAAATTTATTATAAATGTATCGGTTTGAATGATTAATTTAGGATAAATTTATCACAAGTAAATCAATTTGAAATTTTTTTTTGTCAATAAATTAGTTCGATGTAAATTCATAACAATTCATAAGTATATTAATTCAGGATTTTTCATGAGTCCTCCATTTTACTTCAAAGTAATATCAGGTAAGACTTGAGAGGGGCAGTAGCAACAACACTCGCGACTACACGACTGAAGGCATGATGAGGTCGTCTTTAGATAGGATCAGCATGGGCAGCGTCAATAAGGGCACAAAATTCTATGGGTCAAAAGTCGGCTCGATTGATGACGGGCAAGATCGTCCTAGGCGACAAGTGGGGGTGTGTCCATGGTGCCGGTTATGCTCTTAAGGCCTTCCAAAAGGTCCAGGGGTTTCTAGTCCGGGTGGCGGGTGTGCCTAGGACATACAAAAATAGCAAATGCTACTAGATAGGTTGCACAATTAAAAGAGAAGAGAGAGAGTATGAAGACCGCCTCAGGGCACATGGGTTTGTTACAAGAAGATACATAGGGCCCATTTGGTTTGGCTTTGGGGAAATGCTTTTGGGAGAATGCAAATACCTTTGAGGTAAATGGGTTTTCCGAAATACTAGACTGTTTGGTAAACTATAACTGAAAAGTGTTTTAGGGAAATGCAAGACTATTTGATAAACATATATTTGAAAAACCCTTTAATGTGATCAGATTAAGTTTTTTTTTTTTTTGATGCAGGAGGAACCAGCTTGCACCGACAGTGCGTCGTAAACCCCCTGGTGACGCTAGCAGGGAAACATCACCCCGACGCCACGCTTAAATCGCCTAATGATTCGCCAGCCTCCCTGCAACTTGCGTTGGAGGGACTTCGAACTCCCGCCCTCCCCGAGGAGGACGTTGTAGAGCCTACCCAACGGAGCCACTGGAGTCGATGGTCAAATTAAGTTTTTTAGTTTTAGTATTTTTAAAATTGCAAAAAAGAAACAATGACTATATAACCTTTTACATTTTCATATTGAGAGTAATGTAAAAGAAAATTATATTATAAGAATTTGATTATAGATTAGATGCAAAACTCAACTTTTGGCTTAAGGTTTTTTTAGGTATTTTTTTTTTTTTAAAATTATTGTAGTATTAATCATCTTCATTAATTAATGATCATTCTAGTATTTTGATAAAAAAAAATTGGACTATTGATTGTCAAAAGATAAAAATGACAAAAAAAAGGTGAACCCAACATTTGCAAATGGTTTTTATTATTTAAAAAAAAAATCCGATAAAATTTCGTCGTCAATCAACGGCGATTGGGATGTGGAGAAGATAATCAATTAAAAAAAAAAAAAAAGTAGAGGTTGACTTGCATTTCAAAGACCAGCATTTGGCCAAGGACACCTCCAAATGCTGAATCAAACACCTAAATTTTTTCTCAGGGATCTTTCAAGGTTGAAAACACCTTGGGAATACTGAACCAAACGAGACCATAGTCTTCTCAAGCAACTTGTAGACGAATGTCGGGGTCCCGCAGCATCGGGTCTCGATTGGTTCATCCACCGTCGACAGTGGAGATGAAGGCGGCGATGGTGGATCTGCATGCGAAGGATTTACATGCGCCATAGGAGGTCACACATCGATTAATGGAGTGGCTGTCACTTTTTCAGGAAGGGGCCATCGAATGCGCATTCGATTCACCGCCTAGGATGAAGACTAATTGAGTTCTTGTTAGGTTACCTTGGATCGCTTGTTCACCGGAGCACTTACAGGAGCAGACAGGCTCCAGCAAGTCACTCAGCAGATACGTGCTTATAAACATAAGCACAAAGAACGTGCACAAACTCCTCGTACAAACCGACCAACGGGCGACAATTTACCTTGCATATCCAGAAGAAATTCTGCTATTATTCACGACCTCTCGAGATCACATCTCCGTGTCCTATAATCAGTGTCACTGGAAAGGTACATTGGAACAAAGCAAAAGAATGCCTCATTCCCCCAATTTAACGAAAATACCCGAAAACAATCGTGTAAAGTACACTGCTTCAGTGCTAAAATTCTATGGACAAAGTAGTACAACTAGTACGAGCAACAAAACATTCATGAACACATCAAATCTTTCCAAGAAACCCCCCGCTTCCCCTTTTTGGAGCTCCGAGATTTTTTTTTCGAGAGAGAGATTGGAAACAACACTTGATGGCACTGTTCTTATGTGATGTTGTGGAGTGGGTTCAAAGATAGCCGCATCTAATACCAAGTGGCGCGTCTTGAATCAGATATTCCGATTGCTCCAGTTGAACGAAGAATCTGGGTGAGCCTGATGATAATGAACCAGTAGCGGCCTTAATTCTCAGTTTTCTCAACTCCTGCCGCTTTGTCTTTATCAACCTCGGAGATCTCTTTCCCAGATTCCCCAACTCCTGATTCATCTGCTTTACTAACTTCAGAAGTGACTTCTGTTTTAGCCGACATCTCTGCATCAGTCTGGCTCGAACCTGGATCAACATGACCAGATACTGACTCGGCAGGATTGGAGCCAGGAGTCTCACTTGCAGGCTGGTGATCTTCTCCGGCACTTCTCTCATTATCCACAGATGAATCTTTAGATGGAGAAGGTTCAGCCGCATCAGAGTCACTATGGTCACCCCTATTCTCTGGCTCAGCACCATGATTGCCCGGATTCTCTGGCTCCACTTCACCATTGGGAACAATTGGTGGTTTATCAGTGTCAGTTTGATCACTGATGTCAGACACTTGACCCCAGTCTACCCATTCAGGCTGCTTTTCAGTTTCACTAACGCCAACTTCTTTTATGTCTTTTACGTCTTCACATGCATCGCCGAGCACAGTATCCTCTAGTTTTGCAGCAGGTTCTTGACGGGATGTTGCATCAGGGACCGAGTCAGTGCCCTCATCAACAGTTACCCCATCATTGCCACTGCTGGTGGTGTGCCCAATGCCATCATTGTCAAGAGACGAGGAAGCAAGCATGTCAGTCGAGTTGTCAGTGGCAACTCTACGGTCGTCAAAAGCAAACCAGTTTGAATTTGTGAAAAGCGAACCGCTGCAAACCATAAAGCATCAGGACATCAAGTTCATTACTGACAGCACAAAACCATGACACATGACATTCATGTAAAAAATGCTGGACGAAGTAATACTACTAAAAGTTCTGATAAAATAAAGAAAAAGTAGACTAATAGAAGCAAACAGTTTACGCAGTTCGTAAACCTTTTGAAGATGATGGACCCCTCTCAAGATCACATTTTCTACTTGAAGAAGAAGATTAATTACTCCAAAAACTTCTAACTATCCACGTATTACTATGAGATGTTGACGCCAGCATGTGAAACTGACACCAGTCTCACATCGTCAGATGGAGTTCAACCAAATCTCAAAATTGTATGAACAAGCAGCAACCTATGAATTGACTTATGATAGCACCAATCTACAAATTGATACTTCAACTTCTGAGACGAATGCACTCCTTTAAACAAGAGATGCACAGGAAATTTCTGAGTGTTGCAGATAAAAATTTGACTAAGTGACGAAAGGATCGACAGGAATACGACATCCACAAAGGGAAGACATTAAAACTTTGGTCATCCACCAACCTTTCCTGGTCATCTCCAAGACGCAAAGAAGATATGACCACCTCGGCGGATTCATCATCAAAGTAAACGTCCTGCAAAATACAAAGTCAAAAGCTCGTTATTTTGCTACAATGTCAGAAGCTCAAGACGGTACTTCAAAGTTTTTGAAAGACAAGTACGTGATGAATCAACTTTATATTACAGTGCCCTAAGGTGTGACCATCTATCATATGCACAACAGACTATCTTGGCCAAAAGCCATTCACCAAAATGATTATCCAAGAATGAATTAGGAATTTTTCAAGACACAATCCATTCAAGTTATTTAAAGAGATTCATGTCCTGCTCATCGGCGAAGGAAATATGAGGAAGAAAAGGAACAGGCTGAATTGAAAAACAAGGAACTATGTGGTTAGAAAACTAGAGGACAAACAAAATATGTTCTCATTTCAAGGACAAAAAACCTTTCCTTCCAAACAGCCTTTTCATTTGGTCCCTGCAAACAGCCTTCTCATTCTAGTCACTTACAGTTTGCTACTACTTTAGTCTCTCCAACCTTTTTTTGCTTACCTTTAAGAGTGAAAAACATTGATAAAATGCCACTAAATGGGACCAAGTCAGCAGCAATAAGATAGACAACATACTAAAGAAAAAGTTTATAGTGGTTCAGAATAAGAAACTAAAAAATAACTACATTATTTGATAAAAATGTTAATAACAACAGTTTTCCAATACTTAGTACAGTGATTCCTGTTCCAGAGTCCTAAAGGACAGCTAGGCCCTTTCACACGGGTCTGCATACTGTAAGTGGGCATCTCTTCAAGTTTGTTGTCATGTTATAGCCAAAAACATAGTACTATGATTGAATTGAGAACTCACCAAAAGTACAAGGACAAGAAGTACACTCTTTCCACTGATCAAGGAAAAAAAATACTCCATTTTCGAGACTAAAATAAGAGAAAGAATTGGGGGTTGTGAAATTTTTCAAGTTTTATTGACTTTGAACCATTATTAGGGAATCGTAGAATAGGAAACTATGTGCCAAACACATTCAAAGAAGATTTGAAAAACTGAAAATTCGAAACAGTAAAATTTTGTAACACTTTCCAATAAAATGAAAAACAATATGCAATAGGGTTAAACGCACAAATTTCGTATCTCCTGTTCAGAGTAAAATGACAAGGACAATGATATAGTCAAGCATAAAAAATAGACTATAAAATTGAAGCCTGCACAGAAAACAATAGGTTGCAATGGTAAGATGATTAAAATAGGTTGTAAAACTGAAAATTCGAAACAGTAGAGTTTTGTAAGACTTTCCAATAAAATGAAAAACGATATGCAATAGGGTTAAACGCACACTATATATCTACTGTCCAGATATATTTAAGCAGAATGACAAGGACAATGATATGGCCTAGCATAAAAAATAAACTATAAAATTGAAGCATGCATAGAAAACAATAGGTCACAATAGTAAGATGATTAATGAGGGGAAGAAAAGTCAAAACATTATCTTACTAGTCACTTGACACCTGTACTGTACTACCCGCCAGAAATTCAGACTATCACTCCCCGACCATTGGCTATGTGATCATAAACATAAATTCAAACTCCAAACAACAACTTTGGACGCTTCTTACATTAAGATTCATTTTAGAACTTCAAAACAAGATGTCCACTTGGCTCTCTCATCAAGTCTAAAGGTGATTTCATCAAGAATCTGGGTTGAATCTGGTGAAGTATGATTGGTGATATTATAAATTAGCTATTAGGAAAGCATTAAATAGGGAAATTAAGGTTTTGAAGCGTCTCAAAATGTTCTGCAAATAGAGCTTTAATGTGATGTTTCTTATTAAGTCATTGAGTACCTACATAGCCTTTAGTATTCTCTCTCTTCCTCTCTCTCAAGATCCTAAAAATTTGACATGTATCAAAGCCACCAAGAGATAAACCCTAGACAAAACCCCAACTGACATATTTACTACTTACCTAATAGCTTAATTCTTAATATCACTAGTTAGAATTCAACAGAATGCCAACTTATAAAAACAACACAGGAAAGTACAGGAGAAAACCTAGCCACTAGATGGCCTAACCATGGACTAGAAGAGTAATTGAATAAAGTAGCTGATCAGATATATGCATCAAGAATGGCACTTCATACTTTAAATAGATATAAGGAGCTAAAAGTAAAATGAGTAAATCCAGCCCATCCAATACCTCGTCATCCCGTTCAAGTGAACCGCGAGCCTGCAAAGAATGCAGAAGAAACTAGAAAATTAGCATACTGATTTGGTAGCATCTGATGGATGATATGAATAAATGCAACAGCACCAAAGAAGAGAGCATGACCAAGCACAACCATAAACTCTTTGCAAAGCATGCTCTTAGGTTCTCTCCCTCGCCTATTAAACTTTTTTTCCCCCTATTATACACAGCATAGGCTGTTAGTCTATTTAATCCAAAGCTACAGGAAAGCTAGTACGTAAGCCAATAACTAGAAGTAAGTATAGCTATCCACAGCTTTGGTAGGCCATGAATCCCATTCCTTTCACACTTTCTAAGTAACTTCTCTTCATCAAAAAGATAATCGGAGTTTTTGTCCAATAAGATTTAGGAAACTACCTCATCAATATCATCATTGCTATAAATGCCATAACGGAAGGCCTGACTCAGATTATTTGCTAGGGCTGCCACATCATAATCTCTGTCTTGATAATCATCATCATCACTATCCCTTGTCCGGTCCTGTAATGCCGTAGGCCTCCTGTTACAACCAAGGTAGCAGTGTTCGATCAAATGTATGAACATGTCAAATGAATCCAGTCACTTAAAGTTTATCCATAAAAAGAAAGAAAGAGCATAGCAACAAAAGGGAAAGTCAACAGAACCCGCAGAAACACTAAATTCCTATATTTTCAAAAAGACCAATAAGTCCCCTAAAACAGTATCAAGAAAACAAATATTAATACCCAGGCCGTAAACCAGATATCCTGCAGTTGGCAACAAGACATTAGGAATGTTTTACCAGAAGGAAGGATTAGATCCGCCTGAGGAAGTACTCCAACACTAACAGGTACTAAAACAACAATCCAGTTAATCAAGTAGATAGTTAAAAACACATTGCAACTTCACAAAATATTTAACTAGTGAAGATGCTACCAATGCATAATCAACTAAAAAAATAGCAAAAGAAGACAACAAAAGTAAACATTTCTCAAGCTAGTTCTGGAGCAGTTCATGTGGATCACAAACAAGTATTCATCGCTCATTTTTCGATGAAGATCAGAACAAGCCATATAAGCTCATACAAATACTTGCAATGCATATTTTCTACATGCGTCTAATCGCTTTACTCGTCAGAGTGTCTCTCTCAACAATTGTTAGTAACCAGGGAATATACTTCTCCAATAAACAAAATGCCATTTCATATAGTAGTAATCAAAACAAGACAGCCATGTGTCATTCAGCAAAGCAAACAACAGCAACAGCAGTGACAGCATTTTAAGCCTGCTTCCAATAGGAAGGCTCGAAGTCTTCACTTATGTAACAAATAGTCAAATGTATCACTAGGGCACCGTATTCATAAGAAAGGCACGGGGCAGATAACTTTTTGTTCTTATAATAGGTAAGACAAGACACTCCTATAGGGCACCAAGGAGATCCAGCAGCAGAAAACCTTTTCAGAAATGTTTTTATAAATGGCACTGACATCAAAATCTTTGATGACCAATATGAGGTTTGACTGGTTAAACAAGTAGATTTGGTCAAAGTGATTTGATCAATCTAAATAGTATACAAATATAAAATAAATCAATACAAGACATAAAGAGTTTCCCAACCACATTGACTAAGCCAGGTGGCAGCTCCATTGAGGTCACACACTCCAGTCTCCACCAACTAAAATTTAAATTTTTGTCAAAATGGTGAAGAAACTTCGGTTAAATTAGTTAATGGTAATTATTCTAAGGAAGAACCGTTAGCTCAGTGGGCTGAGTGTATGGACATGACACCAGGGGCGCCCACACCTTATTTCTAATATGGTCTCTGGTCAGACCAGCTGGCCCACCTGTTTTTGGGTTGAACCAGGTCACCCCGATATTAGAACAAATACTCAAACAGGAGGCCAGTCGGCACCTGGTCAAACCAGTAGAACTGGCTGGTTCTGTGTGGTTCTGAAAACACTGTTTTTGAGCAAATTCTTCACAAAGAAGCCACCACAATGACTCTATAAGTTAGAACAGCCACATCCAGTATAAGCAAACTACAGCGAAACATGGGTAATAGGTGCCATGGAAGCTTAGAGATGAAAGGTTGAATCAGGTCTGAACATAAGAACCAACAAGACATTGACATATCATAATGAAAGAACCAGTATGTCAGGTCAATTACTCATTCCCACCCATCATTATTTACACAAATAACTCCACTCTCCAGCACATGCAGCACTCACTGACATATATTTCAACCATGATACATTTTTTCCAGGCAAAGACAAGCAAGGAATAACATTAGCGCATTGCCAGACATGTCCATGCGTGCATATTGATAAACCAGAGCTTGGATATCAATTCCAGAAAGCTAGTAGCATAAACTAAGTAGAAGAAATTGAACAAACGTTTCAGAAAAGAAACCTACCCACAGGCCCACTGATATACATTTTCAACTGCATTGCGCTTTGACAAAATATTTGTTTGCCAATCAATCCAATCACCATTTTCCTATTGAAAAAGACAATGATTAACATCATATGATTAAGGTAAAATACAAGACCAAGCAACGAAGTAAGTGCCACTAGAATCTGTTTAAATTTGTTTAACTTACAGAGACCAAAATCTAACCGAAAACAAAGGTTTCAATCATGAATGGCAATGTGAGCAGATTATTCGTGAAGTGCCATGATGCTTCCTCAGTAATTTTCACAGTTCTGATTATTTACTATTATCAAATCAAATAAGTTGTACCATAAAAGGTATCTCATTTCAAATTTTTTGCAGATAAAGCTCTCAGCCTAAAATCATATCAAGTTTCTAATTTTATTATTCACTTTTAACATCCAAAATAATCTTTAACAAGTCACCTCAAAAACCTAAACAGCACTTTCCATTCCATATTTAGTTCTACTCATTCTAGCATTTCTTTCGTCCTACCTTGCTATCTTTTACTATCTACTTCACTAGTCATTTAGACTGTCAAGCCTAATCCCAGCATGATTTTATAATGTTGTACAAAATTTACCCAGGCTTTATTTTTTAAAAATTAAATATGGCCAGCAACTGACTTAATTATTTCAAAAGCTACAAATTCTACGGCAGCACTTTGAGAACATCATCACGAAGGCCGAGCAACCTTGTCTTGAGAAGGTCTAAAAATTTTTACACAGGTACAGGGACACATCTAAATCGAAGAAAGAAGAAGAATGTTCTGTAAAAGTAACAAACTTTCTCAATGAGTTGCATACTTAATTGGGATTGTTATTTATAAATCTTAGTAGGCTTCCAGAATATTGGTAAGTGAGGATAAGCTAAGAAACTCCTTCTGCATGCGCAAAACTTCTTTGGGCAAACTTCCACATGACATTTTTAATCTAAGCATGAGATTGTCTTCCTCACTTATCGTTCTAGGGTTCTCTCTGTCTGTTGAAGCAGATCTGAAATCTCTTTTTCTCTCACCTGAAGGACATAACCAGGAGTTTCAGCTAGCCTCACCTTGAAGCTTGTTGGGCTTCTCTATAGAAAGGTCCAACTACTTTTTGAGGGGTCCGACACAGATTCCATACCAACATGATGCCAGCCAACAGATCAAAGAAGTCATTTGTGTCGAAAATAATAACTTCAAGTTTTGGTGTAGAAAGGTTGTTGCTATAGTCCACAATCCAAACAAGTCTTACAAGAAATAGAATTCTTATCCCAGTTCAATTAGTAGCACAATAAAAGTTTGAGTTCTATTAGGAGTTTCCATTTCTTTCAATTTGGAATTTAAATTTTTGGGTCACCTATTAGCAAGTCTTTGCCTTTTTAATTGTGTGTTCGCTAATTTTCTCTTAAATGCATCACCTCTCTTCAGTGTGATGCTCAAGAAACCAGAGGAATTATGCCTAAAAAGCTTCTGGGCGTGATGCCTAGAAAAATGTATTCTAAGTTAATTCTTGAATTCAAATTCCACTTGAATTTTATTCCAAAACAGGCTTCTTATTTTAGAACTCAATGTCCTGCTTTACCATATTTGACTCGTGGTATGTGACATAGGTATCTAAGGAGTAAGAGATGAGTTTAAGTAATGTAGCAAATAGAATCCAAGCTCATGTAGGATTGGAAAAGAAGATACTATGTTAATTAAAGCTTAGACACAACTAGCTTTATAACTGTGATTGTTGATCATTTTGCTTCACCTATTGAATATTAAGATAAAAATATTAATGGGTGAGTCCATTTCCAACACCTATATCAACTTCAATATAAGAAACAAACCTGCAGGTATTTCTGAATTTCAGTATTGTTAGTCCCCAGCTGAACAAGCTTATTCGATATTCGTGTTAAGTGTCCAATGTTGCCTATCTTGGGAGATGATCTGCCCTCAGCAGGAACTGTCGTCTGCAGGAAGATTTAATGTAAGCAACAACCCAGAAATAGACATAAAAACACAATATAGGATCAAAATGTATGTTCAATATCAAGAAACAGATAGCAACAGATACACAAGCTGAGTGCTGAAGATATGTATCATTACCTTATCCGGGTTAGCTGTTAAAGAGGAATTCTTTTCCGCTTCAAGGATTCTTTCTAGGAGATTACAACCTTGAAGAACATGCTCAACAAGAGAATGGTCCTTGTTTTCCAAGCATGATAAAACAATATTTTCAACATGATGATGTAAAAAGTTATTGTAAGGGTACCTGCAGTAGTAAAAATTAATATAAGTTATAAAACTCCATCTTAACAACCACCAAGACTTTGACATGCTCAGAACTTACTCAAAGAACAAGTCCAGAATTCTCTGAACTACTCCAAGACGAATCAGTTCCTTCTCAGCAGCTTCACTTCCAACTGTCAGTAAAACCGCAATAAACTCTACAATCTACAATTCAGCAATGAGAAACTATTAGCTCAAGGTAGCATATAATGGAAATTCTAAAACAACTGATCTGAATCAATAAAGAACCTTGCTTCAATAAGATGCTGTGGTACGAGGAGAAGAGGAAGTGTGAGAAGTACCTTCAAACGGTGTTTTCCAAGAGGTGGCTGCAGCTTGCCATAGGTGGTTGGCAATGTCTTCTCAGTTGATGATACGTCCAAAAGTTTAAGGAGATCACCTGCAAAACGCAATTTACTTGTTATTTCATGGATATGCAATAAGATGCTTAATGATAAAAACACACAACATAATGCTGCTTCTGCATCAAGTTATCACCAGTTTGCTTTCCTCCTTATCTTTGTCATTTTCAACATACAGACAGAGAACAAAACACATTCATGAACAGAAAACATGGAAAGACTAACTCCCAGTGGAATCAAGTCAATTCAACAAGAGATCCACACTTACTGTGCATGCCTCACTGAAATTGGTGCAGTGTGCGAACAATTTATGCCAGGGAAGACTGTCCACCATATTCAGATAACTATCAAATCAACATTTCTAGTCAGGTTTAAGCACAAGAGCTAAAGTCTTCCTCAGTCTGTACCACCGACATGGCATGAAATTTATTTGGTCCAGGAAGCTACAAAATCCTCAGGGCATTCAGTGGAAAAGGAGCTAAGAGCATGGTTGGGCATTGGAACCAGCAAAGAGAAAAGGTAGATCATTCATTTGATCCCTCTGGCAACTTTTTGGCTGATTTGGTGACTTCATATCTTATAAATGAGTCGGTAAATGAGATTGCATCCACTCGGTGTCTCTTTATGAATATTTTTACTATCTTTTTAAGAAAAAAATTCATGCAATGATAATCATGCTGATACTTTCGCTGACCAGTTAGCATACAATGACAGTCATGCTAATTCCTAGCAATGGCTCAGAAAAGTGCACCTATAAGGTACATAACACGCATATCTATAACACCTATTTTATATTCCCATAATGAGGTGAAAGATCCTCTGGATCCCCAGAAATACAGGGCCAATTACTGCCATCTATTTTACCATCATTTAACGAAAAAATGCTGCAATATCACATGCAGAAAGAGAAAAAACCAAAAAGTAGAAACAGACCCCAGAATTAAGATAACTAAAAAATCACACAGAGGAAAGGCCAAAATTCGCCCCCCCCCAAAAAAAAAAAAAAAAAAAATTTTTGCCAACAGGTGCCTCTTAAAAACTCGAATAACATATTGCTATTTTCTGCAACATTTCCTATTAGATGTTGACAATGAAAAAAGATGCCTACCCCACTTTTCAAAAGCTAGATTTCAGTCAAGTCAATTACACAAACTTTTTTCAACCATAAAATGGAGGAATTAAGAAACACTGATGAGATTATCAATCCATTTCTTTTTCTACTCAATAAACATACCTAATTTGGAGAACACCAATTACAGGAAATCTACTCATCCTCCTTGCATAGCATTAATGTCATAAAGAATGATATTCTTGCTTACAAGTGCTTATTTCTCCATCAGAGTGGAAGGAGAAAAAACCATGGTATTATCAGAGCATATAATACTATAAGCAGCATGGCAGAAAAACCGGGTAAACATGCTTTAGACAAAAGATATCAAACTGGAACTGAAATGTAGGAGGAAAACACTTTAAGTCGAGGCTACTTTCTTATCCAGAATGGCAGAGCATACAGCCCGTGGAAAGAATACACAAAAAATGACCCCAATCAAAAATTGACAGCCCTAACTCGTTTCTCTTTCCTTCCCAGTGAGATCTGGTTCCCCGACTATAGCAGAGCAAGCGAGAAGAGCAGAGTCTATCAGTGCCTTAGGGGCAATCATATGCACCACTGTCGGGGAATAAACCCCGAATGCCAACACAGGAATTTATCACTGATCAAATGCCTTGGCTAGACTAGCTCATTTTTCCACATATTCAGCCTTGGGATACAGTATCCTCATAAATTTCAACACTGACAGATCTAAGTGCATTGCACCGGACTTGCAGGAGAAAAGAAGAATCTACAGAAAACACACGGGTACAAATTGCAAGGGACTGACAATAGATTGGCAATTCTGAAATAAATAGAGCAACAGATGGAGTACAGATTCATGGAGCAAGTGCGGGGGGGAGGGAGAGATGTTTGCTTCTATTGAAAAAATGAAAATACATCTAGATTTTTGTGGAAAGAAGTTACAGTAACATCATTTTTGCCTAGTAAGAGTCCAGCTCTGAAGCATTTGGGTGGGTTTTCCCAACAATTGGCTTAAGAGCAAACTTAGCAACATGGTCAAAGAAGAGAAACTGCAAAAAGGGGGAGGCTTAGATAGGCCACATCAAGAGAGAGATTAGCAAACAGAGCATCAGGGAGCATTCAACTCTGAGGGGTCAAAAGGCTTTGTGTCCAGCCAAAATAACAGTAAAATTAGCTTGGACCAAACAATTACAGTACTGTTGGTCCAGATTTCAGCATGTCTCTTCATATGAATACCATGCAAGCAAAAACCATACCTAAGCTCTCCAGCATGCCTTCAACCGTCTCAGGATGAGCCGTTACAGTAGATCCATGAGTAAGTTGGCGGTTATACGTGTTGTACGGACCAAGCGTTAACCTCTTAGGGTCCAACAAAGATATACATACAGACAAGGAATTAACCAAAACTGACTTCGGCCTAGAATCTTCCAATGCATGCCGAAACAATCTTCCAATAAAGCTGACAAATCAAACAGTTCATACAAGAGAAAATGGCTAGGTCAGAATTTCAAGGATAACATCTAAATAACATGTAGAAAATGAAAAGGAAAATCAAAAAGCAAAAAAGCTGCAGAAAAGGCATAATGGGAACAAAAAACACAACAAAACTAACCCAGGACTAGAGATTTTAGTGGCAAGACTGGGAGGAGCACATCTAGTTATAGCACACAGTGTCTCCGCAGCATTGGCATGTACTTCTGGACAGTCCTGCAAGAAGCATTTCAAAGGAAAGGCTTACAATACTGTTGAATAGTATGCATTTTGAGAGCAAAACTCAAAAGTCTACCATACTTCTATAAACAACACAACAGGATCTTTAAATTACATCATTCTGTTCATGAAGGAATTTAAGCACTATTGATCATAGCAGTTACTGAAGGAAAAAGAAAAACATTGCATGCAGCATATGCACCTAAAAGTCTACTTGGATCCAATTATAGTACATGTCAATGTTCACATCTATAATAATGAAAAATCATTATATGGCGTCCATCATTGAGGAAAAAGGAACCAATGAGAAAACAATTAATGCAAAGAATGTACGCCACAGAGCCACAGAGACTTGGTAGAAAGAAACTATAGCTTTCTAATTATCAACACATTTTGCAACTATTGAAAGGCAGCAAAAAGAGAAAGCAAGTTGAAATTTTCATTTGAGGATCTCATCACTTATTACAGACTGAATTGACAATAAAGAAGTCGACTGTTGATATAAATCCAAATGCCATGTCATAAGCATAAATAATGTTAAGCAACGTCGAGCCTTCCTCTTCTACACTATAAACAGCAATTAAGAAAAACAGTACTCTCAACAGGGATTCTGCATATAATCCAATTAAAAAATAAATCAATTATACTTACTGAAGAGCTGAACTTATCCGCAATCATCTCCAGGACATCTATATCTTCTAACCAGTTCATTGCATCTGTATAGTTTGTGTACAAATGCTCCTCCGCGCCAATGAGTCTTATCAAAACCTGTTCAGTATTGCAAGGCAATTTTCACTCCCATATAAAAAGCATACAAGTAATGTCAATTAAATGATTCATGCCCAGAGGTAGCACTTTTCAGAAAGTATACCAACAGACAAGCATGTTTTACTGTAGACAGAAAGTTAATTCACTGCTGGAACCTGAGGAGGTGCCTCTCTTACAGAAAATTGGCCTGCTCTGAACAACCACACGAAATTCAAGAAATGGCATCCAATCCTATTGCCACCAAGTTATGAGTTGTCCTCATATAATGATAAAGTGCACCAAAAAAGCTTTCAGTGCAACAAACTAACACTGACGATGGCAGCTTCAACACCAATTAGTAAAATACTGTATATAAATGTCCTTTGAAAGAAAGGTTCTTTGATTGCCATGTCATGGAAGGAAACAAATGAGCTATATTAAAGTCATAAGCAGCCAGCTAATTATTTGAAAAGTGCTAGAACCAACACCAGGCTACATGCAACTGGCACAAAGATAATAATCCAAGAGCAAAGAATAAAACTGGCCAAAAAACAAAAGAGCAAAGAATAGAAATGACCAACTACTAACCTCCATAATCGATGTGATCCCAATGAGGTCAATTAATTGCCTAACAAGTCCCAAATGATCCTGCATGACCACGTTAGGATATTATTTCTGCAATATTATTCCTATAACAGCTTACTCCACCGCTAGTAAAAAAAAAAAAAAACTGCATCTCAAGAGAATTTCTATTTGCACAGACAAAAGTGTCAGGAATAAAATTGTCACTTCAATGGCCTGGAATAAAACCATCTTTATTCATCTCAGCGCTTCTAGACTATGCCATGAAGGAATTCACAACTGAAGACTGTTGCTTTAGGATGCAACCACAATGAAAGTAAACATACTATAGTTAAAAAGAAAAAAAGAAAAAAAACTATCTCAACACCACAAATTTGACCAGCAATGGCAAGAATAAATGAACCATCCAAACGATGATGAGCTATAAAGGTTTTTTTTTTTTTTTTTTTTTTGGCCCATAATAATGACAAAGCCCACCTAAGTAGGTAAAATCAGAGCCCATAAAATACCGCATGAACCAAACAAGACAAGCCAAGACCCAAGTTGACAACCCGCCCTAGCAGATAGGGAATCAAATCAATGTCATCCACTTAATCCATCCATATATATTTCTTCCTTAACTAGTCAATCATTCCATAGGGTTAGATGAGCAACTTCAAATTCCAGTAAAAGGAAACAAACAAACATTGAGACCAATTTAACTCTCAGCCTAACATACATATTTAACACACTTGTCGATAGAACTGTGGAGAAACAATTAGAAAGACAGGCCTAGCTTAGCCTAATGTAGAATAGAATTAGAAGGTTTTGAGACTTACAGAAGTCTTTTGCACCCATAAAATGGTAATGTATAGTATATTAGCATCCCAAATTACAAATACAAGAGAAGATAAGTATTATTAGGGTAAATTATTCATATAAACAGCTTGCTTTTGCGACAAGGTTGTCAGAATTGCTTTTACATCATGGAAGGTTGCATAGAATAGTAAAAAAAAAAAAATCAACCAGTAGGATTAAAAATTTTAAACCTAACCAGCAACCAGTGCTTGATACTTTTCATAAAGGAAAAGAGGACAACAATGAGAACAAAATTCAAGCAATTTTATGAAGCATTCTCATAAAAAATATTGCTATTAAAGGACAATATTCCACTATATCTACTAAATGGAATAAAGGTTCTACTGAACTGGTCAATTTTGCGGATGAATACTAGGCCAATTAGAAAATTATACTTTACAATTGTCATCTAGAGCTTCCCAAACAAGTCCTCCAGTTTAACCCTACTAAATTACTTGCAAAAGACCCAAAGTTCTCATCATTTCACATGCCACTATGGAGATATGACATCATCCCAGACATATTTGAAATAACATGATGACAGTCAGCAAAAAACTCGAGAAAAACCAATATTCATCATTGTTTGCATATATTAACCAGAACTTGGAGTAAGAAAAGGCCAGCAGTATACTCAATGACAAAATTGGAAATGTCAAGTCTGACTGCCTAACATGCATCAGAGAGTTTGACCGAAAAAAAGAGCTTGCATCACAGAGAGAGAGAGAGAGAGAGAGAGAGAGAGAGAGAGAATGAGATGAGATGAAATGTTGAGGCAGTCCAAGGTATACTGAAATTCCCAGGAATATACATCAATAGCTGTCCTCGCTATTAGAATTGCTCACAATGACCATCACCTTTGTCGCTAGTGGAGCAATGAAATGTGGTTCTACAGGAAGTATTGAAGTGATTTGTCTCTACTAATTTAAAAGCACTTCAAGTACAAAAAAGATATGGACTGGCTTTTGCTGTTTGTTGCTTAGGCTTGAGAAGCCCAGAAGCAACTGCTCCAATAAAAGTCAAGGAACTCTGGTTAGCTAAAAAATTTCACTATGTAATGAGTTTTGCTATGATTGATATCTCCCGTGATTTTTTTACACTAAAGCTTGGGAGTTTTGCAAGGACATACTTGGTGATTTATGGAAAAAAAGTACTTGTTTAAACCAAGAAGAATAAAAGGCAGGCTTGAAAACATCAATCGTATCACTAGAGATTTACCAGAAAAGGCTAAAGCAGATCGGTGTGTCTTACAACATTTCCTTTTACTCTACTAGGAATGAAAGAAATACATGCTATAGACATTGTCATCAGACTTCATCGATTTGGTGGATCAACATATTTAGAGTGATTTCACATAAGAAAGGGTGAACCTACAATTTTGCCAAAACAAAAGGAGATCAAGTAATTTAACCTCATTAATGAAGCTAATAATGTAAAAACAAGCTCAAATGATCAAAATCATCCATAAGGACATGTCTAATGCAATTGCAGGGTTTTGTTTAGGGGAAGCTTGAAAACAATGCAAACCATGGGTTCAATGCAGGGGGAGAAAGAGGAGAGACTTGAGCCCAGCAGAAAGTATCACTGTTAATCAACTTTCTTTGTGCAGGAATGGCATATCGACTTATTCCTCTACAATATCCTAGGAACAAGAAAGTGAAATTGGCAACATCAACAGATTCTTGGGGCGTTCAAACAAACTTGAAACAAAAAAGATCCACCCTTGCAATTTAATCTGAAAATTTGGATACCATAATAGCAGATACAGTCATGATTCAATGTGTTAGGCCTCATTAAATTGTTTATCCCAATCTTCCTACATGGTCCACAAATCTCAACCTCATCCTCATTATTACCAGTACAAAAGAACACATCACAATCAGAATACCTCACTATCTATATATCCAACAAAAAGAACATTCACATAAAGAAATAATTACTTTATTTGAAAGGAAATGACCATGGCTCTATGCATTTTGTGAAATATAAAGCACATCAGTGTCACTTGCCGTAAAACCAAGAGAGTGACACAACCTCGATGATAAGTCTAAGGTGAACAAACTAAAGGCAGGATATTTGCAAAGTTTGAAACAATAGGGGTACATTGCATCTGACCCCAACAGAGCAGTCTATGCAAATAGCTGGAATAATTATGATTAATATGGTAGGTTACTTACTTGAATGTAATTCATAAAAGGCGTCGTTTTCCGCAGCAGCAGACAAATGACAACCTAACAAAATAGCACAGCATAATAATTATGATCAAAATAAAAAAAAGAAGTCCATGCAGTAGGGTATGGAGCAATAATGCCTTAAGGCAGCATATAAAAGCAAGTACTTAAAAATCACAACACACCTTACTAAAGTACCCAGCCAGCTGTGTACTATGGTCACGATCAGGCTCAAGGAAAGAAAACAATAAGTCCATCAACTGCACATAGCCAACCGAGAAAAGTTTCAGTGACTGAATCCTACCAAACTCGAAATCTTTATGGAGACAAAACCTTTTTACCTCCTGGTCATCGACCAAAGTCCTCAGTATTATATCGACTTCACAAGTGAAGATCTCACAAGCGATGAAAGGAAACCTATTAAGAATAAAAAAATTCAATTAAAAAAAGAAATATATTATGAACGCAAGACCTACAAACTCTCGCACATAAGCCTACTTGATTGTTTGCTTCTTGTCAGCATCAGAATCAGCTTCTTCCACGATCAACCGCAAAAGCTGTTCCACCTGAGGTTTTTCCCGCAAACTGAAAGCATAATGCTTAATGAAGTAAGAAATAGATGCTTAAAGTCATACACATAATTGCTGCACTGAAACTCAGAAAAATGATTTACATCAGCTCTAATAAGCAGAGAAAAGACACATGTACAACCATGTGGGAAAAACGATTGCAGATGATCAAATAAATTAGGACTCCTAATCCAGGGAAAACCCATATAAGCGCCATTTTATAAACAAACAGAAGCACAGATGAGTTAAGTCAGATTGAAATTCATTTCCAACAAGCAAAAGCTTATCCCGATGACATAACACTAATTGACACACCTATGCATTAATATAAAATAACAAGAGATATCTGGGACAGTACTAACAGGATTGATTTAAATGTAAGCCTTGAAGGGGAGAAGCCAAGATTGCATAAGTTTAAACCCCCCGATATGCAATATAGTTTCAATATGAATTTTTCATTATTCAATAATCCCAGGTCTACACATAATATTTCTTTCCAAAACTATTATGAAAAGATAGTAAAGTTTGAGTCCAAAGGGTATTTATTGAAAGAACAAAAAAAAAAAATTCAGAAAAGAATCACAACCATTAAATGAATCCAAAATCCAAGATTCGCCTAAACACAATTCCCCGAATGCAACTTCTACAAATTATTTACCATTCTGATATTGACATATAGCCAAATACTTCACAGGATAACCAGCATATTTGCACTGCTACCTTTGGGATGTTGTACTCATCATGCCCAAAGCATAGTCCAAGACAAGTATGACCAAACAGATGTAAGGAGTCTAATATGGCCATGGGAAGCTGGTTGGTTAAACATAGTGATCTTACTAAAAAGGTACACTGTCAAAGAACTACAGCAAAGGCAAAGAAACATAGTGATCTTACTAAAGAGGTACACTGTCAAAGAACTACATAACAAAGGCACAGATTTAAATTAAGGATTAGTATTGACTTCCGATATCATTCTAGCCAGTTAATATTACAGAAGAAGAAGAAGAATGTCAAGAAACTATGGACAGCTTAACAAAAAAAGAAAACTGCTTAACATAAAAAAGAGAGAAGGAAAACCCATAAGCATATACAAATGAAATAAGCATTACAAATTAATGAGACGGTTGTTAAGTGCTTTGCATTCTTGAATAATTTCATCCTCATCAAGAAGCTCCTCCAAAGTATAATTATCTTTGTCCAGAATAGTCTCCACCTGTGGAAAGAATGTAACCACAAACATTAGGATCTCAACATTAGTTAAATTTACACTCAAGTCAGGTCCAATAAGTCCTTGACCTGATCAAATGCAATAACAACATAAGGGTTGATTAACAATCAAACTAGTGACAAAAAATCAAAAAGAAGCATTTACCTAGAAAACTCGGTAATCATTTAACAATGCAGAGAGATGGACTCTCTCTCTCTCTCTCTCTCTCTCTCTCTCTCTCTCTCTCGCACACATAAAGGAATTTATATCCATGCATTAACTTTAAGGAAATACAGATGATGTCTTTCTTAAGCTAAAGTAAATAGACCCAATTGTCCACTCCAGCATGGACCCAGAAATGAGCAACAAACAGAATGAACAGTAGACAACTCGCAGGAATGTATGTAAATAGGCTGGGTCATGCAGGATCTTGGCCTCTTCTTGATTTAAAAAGGAAACATAGAGTAGGGAAGTTTTGTAATTCGAACATCTTCCATTCTGCCAACCTTCATGAGATATGAATCCTGTTGACTTTATGCAATACGAGGAAATGACATGAAAGAAAATTTTGAGTGCCTAAACATAAGTTTGATATCCTAGTAACTTTGTTTAAACAACTTAACAAATTAGTTTTACCTTAAAACTTCATGAATGAGATGATACACCAGAAAAACTTCCGCACACCAGAAAGCAGGGATCTCTAATCTGCTAAATTCAATTACCAAGGCTTTATCTACCCTTTTCTCTCTCAATTCTCTTTGTCTTTCATATGACTGAGTGATCTCAACAAGAACATCCATTACATACTAAGACTTGACCCAAAGATAAAAATTAAGAAAATTCACAGAGGTTTTCTGTTCACATCAAAAAAGTTATCTTGAAAGCCACTAATCAGACCTTCTAACACATACTTGTAACAAGACAAAAAGAACTCTCTCGTAAATTTTCACCATGAGTATATACAAACTACCAACTAATGGAACTTGACTTAAGGTAAAAATTGGCAAAAAACCACACTCAAAAACTAACAAGAGCACTTCAGTCCTTTGGCACACGAGAAACAAGGGGGAAACTCCCACTTCACCATTCTTCTGCATTGTGATGCACCGCACTGGCAAGTCCCTATAATTTAAAAAGAATTTTCCCCATAGAGACTGACTGGCGCGAAGAGTTGAAAAAATGCAATTGTGGAACTAAAGCACAAATGCTATCCATACAAAGTCCGGCAAGTAGAAAGTTATGGCCAAGCATGACAGTAGACTATGCTAATTCCATGACATTGAAGCTTTCCAACACAGAAGACGACATTCATCAGAACGCTAATCACAAGAAACCATTATAATTACAAGAAAGCCAGCGATAATGCCCAAACAAATGCGACTCGCTAAATCAGAGGCTTCTCCGCTAAAGCCCAGCACCCAGTTCACGAAACGACAGGAAAACATCGAACCAAAAAAAATGAATAAATAAATAAATAACGAAACCCTGTCCGCGCTCAGCCACGAAACCATCGATGAAACAGAAACTGATCAATAAAATTCATACGATCCCCCACGAAAATCCGCGAACCATTCCGAGCAATTCTCGCGCATCCACCGGCCCTCGCGAGAGCGCAAGCACCCACGTCCCCTCCCAAGATGCTGGAGCACACACAACTCCAAATCAAAAATCGCCCCGCAACAGAAACCAAAACCGCCCGCGAAGGAACTCACCGGAGACGCGGTGGACAACCCCGCCATACGCCAGAACATCTTGAAATCGCGACCCGAGACGGACTCGGAAACCCGCGCCGGCGCTCCCCCTCGAATCCGGACGAATCTCAGATCGGGCGAATCGGCAAACCCTAACGGACGGCGCGACGAGCGGCGACGGCCCCCCGGATCCACACCACCGCGGCGGCGACGTGGAGGCGAATCGGAACCCTAGAATGCGGCGGAGGGAGGCGGGATTGGATCGAATCTGAAGGGCGGAGGGACGAGAGAGGGAGGAAGAGAGAGAGAGAGAGAGAGAGAGAGAGGGCGAAGAAGGGAGAGAGAGAGATTGAGATTGCGCAACACCCTTCTATCGCGGGAGGTTAAAGGTGTTTTGAAATGAATGAAGGGAAATATGGAGATAGACAGGGAGGCATACGCACGAAATACTGCATATATGATGACATTGATAATTCGATGGCAAGTTCCCTTTGGGAAAAATGTTGAAATTTCTGGATAATCATGCAATTTTCCTTTTGTCCCAATCTTTATCCCATTTTTATTTTTGGGGATGAAATTGTTTTCCTTTTTTAAATAATTCGGGTCCCTCTTTCGATCAAATATTGAGATGAAAATTGCGGCAGTCAAGAATAATAGAGACGGGTGTGTGTCGTCATTTCATGGTGACAAATTCGGGTGCAGAAATGAGGAGGATTGGTATAACCCGATTTGCAAATGATTATGCAATTTTTCTTCAATTTTCTCCCACTTTATTTTTTGGGATGAAATTGGTCTTTTTCCTTTAATTTGGGTCCCCCTTTTGATCAAATACCGAGATGAAAATCCCCGCAATGAAGATTACAGATATATATATAATAGATGGATATATATATATATATTTCTCAATAAAAATACGAGTACAGAAATGAGGAGGATGAGCATGACCCGATTTGCAAATGATTTCAAGGGTTTAGTACGATCTCAAATTAGAAAAGCTTATCACATTGAATTACGACTATATAAAGATAAGTAAGTTTGTGAAGATATGTTGGCGTTGAGGATTTGAATTTTGTTTATGCTTTTTTTTTTTTTTTTGCGCTACTTGATAATAAGATTAATGATATCCGAAAATGCTATGCTTATCTATATTATTTCAAGATTATACTGTTATTTGCATTTCGAATTTTGCAAACATGAGCATCTCCTTTTAGAATCTTTCCGATTCCTAGTCCGGATAATATACTGAAAAAAGATCAGGTTCACAAATATAAAGTTAAAGTCGCTACCAATTAATTTTCTGGTAAATATAAACAAAAGCATTCGCAGCATCATTGTCAAGAAAAGACTGAAACCACACGACAGGAAGGGTTAGCACTCCCGGGAAATTTTCTAATTACCATATTCTCTAGATTTGTCCAAATTGCATATTTAAATTACTTACTGTGTTTAAAACATAACACCTATACGTATGTATGTGTATATCTACAGATATACTATCATGACGCATTTTGGCCATAATTTTGCAATATTATAGGGGTAATACCGTGACTCCAGAAGCACGGGTACACGTAGTGGACTTTTGGAGCACGAGATGCATGAATGAATGATGTAGGCTCCGTTTGGGAACAACTTCCCAAAGCCCTTTAGAGGGCTAAAGATGGGCAAATGCCAGCCCGTTTGGCAAAAAATTTTGCCCCCCATTTCGCAAATGCCAAGCTTTGTGAAGCCGAAAGCCCAAGGCAGGTGAAGACCTGCCTTGGGCTTTCGGCTTTTTCGACATGCCCACGCGGGCACTGTTTAGATTTTTTTTTCCGAAATTGTCCTCATGAATTTTTTGTTTTTCCGGTTCTTGCCCTTGTACGCGACACTATTCATCTTCTCCGGGGGGTTCGGTTGGCTAACGGTGTGGGGGCCGGCGACTACTAGAGGGGCCGGCAACCGTCGGGGGTGGCACGACCGACGCCGGAGGTGGCGTGACCGACGCCGGAGGTGGCACGACTGACGCCTGGGTCGCGGGGGGCCGCGGCGGTCTTCTTCGCGAGCTTCTTCTTCGCGCAACGCCGCCGCCCCCGATCCGGGTCGCGCGACCTCGCGCCCCCGGATCCGGGTCGCGCGGCGTCGCGCGACCCCTCCGCGACCCGGATCCGAGGCGGCGAGGTCCTCCCGCAACCTCGACGCCCCGGATCTAGGTCGTCGGAGGTCGAGGCGGTGTCGCGCGACCTCGCCGCCCCAGATCCGGGGTTGCCGGAGGTCGCCGGAGGTCGCGACGGCGTCACACGACCTCGCGCCCCCAGATCCGAGGTCGCCGGAAGTCGCCGGAGGTCGCCGGAAGTCGCCAGAGGTCGCCGGAGGTCGCGGCGGCCGCGCCCTTGCGGGTCAAATTCTTTTTATTTTTCTTTTAACAATTTTTTTTTACCATAAAGATACTTTGTAAATGTAATTTCCCAAACGCCATTTTGCTCAAAATACTTCACAAAGAGCTTTCAAAGTACAATTTACCAAACACACTTGCATTTTGGAAAACACCTTTAACTCAAAGGTATTTGCATTTTCCTAAAGATTTTCCCCAAAAGTGGTTCCCAAACACACCCGTAGACATATGTGTGTTTCATATACGCATCCTCTCTCTCCCTCTCTCATTTTTATTTTCATGATGTATAAATGCAAGTATTGAAAGTATGAAGTCATTGGAGTTGATTACTCAAAAAAAGTCATAAACCTACTATACTTATATCAATTCAGTTCCTAACATTTCAATTTGACCAATTTGACCAATTTAATCTAAGATCTTTTGACAATTTGCCAATCGTCCTACATGGCTTGACCGACGTCAACGTGAATTCTTTTAAATTTTCCTTAGATTTTATAATTTTTTATTAATTTTTCTAATTTTCTATTCTATTATTGTCTTTTCCTTTCTTTTATTGTTAAGGGTGGCAGGGACTATTGGTCAAGGACCAGTGAGCCTCGCCCAGCTCATGGCCCTCGCTCAGATTTAGGCAAAGGCTTGGGGACCACGTCAGTCACTGAATGATTGTAGCCATTGCCCAAGTCATTGAGCCTCGACTAGTTGCCGAACCTTAATAATAAAAAGAAAAATTAAGAAAAGAATTAAAAATTAGGAAAAAGCCACCAAAAACCCCAAACTTTGCCCAAAGTGACAAATTTACCCCAAACTTTTTTTGTCACGTGAAAAACCCCAAACTTTGCAAACCGTGATACATTTACTCCATTAAGGGCATTTTTGTCTTATTTTTTCTGTTTTTTTCATTTTTTTTTCTTCTCTCTTCCCTCCCCCAGCCATGGCGGAGGGAAGCCGGTGTTCGACGAGGGCGGCCCTCGCCGGACGCTAGCGAGAGGGAAGAAAAAACAAAGAAAAATAAATAAAAAAGTACAAAGTTTTTAAAAGTAAAAAGACTAAAATGCCCCTATGATTTGGGGTAAATGTGTCACACAAATGAAAGTTTTGGGTTTTTTGTGTCACAAATAAAAGTTTCGGGTAAATGTGTCACGGTTAGCAAACTTTAGGGTTTTCCATGTCACAAAAAAAAGTTTTTGGTAAATTTGTCATTTTGGACAAAGTTTTGGGTTTTTGGTGGCTTTTTCCTAAAAATTATCAACATTAGTATGGACGTGCCATGTAAAATGCAGAATCGATATCATCAATTTCTGGCTAGAATTTATAGAAATGACTAAATTGGCAAATTGTCAAAAATTTTAGGATTGAATTGATTAAATTAAAAGGTTTAGAACCGAAATGACATAAGTACAACATTATGACTTTTTTCGGTAATTTCTCCAAATCCTTGGGTGATCGGTATCCAAGGAGTGACCGAACGAGCTAGTGTGACTTGGGAACAAAATTGAATAGTGTCTAGGCTAGTTTCAAAGGAATTGGTTTGATTCTCAATCCCCATTTCTTATGGAATCAGCCTAAAAAGGGAGTAAATTACGAAAAAGTTCATCAACTTATTGCATTTGTGTCAATTTAATCATGAGCCTTTAAAATTGATCGATTATTTTTTGTCGATTCTCCTCTATTCCTACTTTAACACTCACTCTTAGACTTTTGTCTCACCTCCTCACAGGGCGTGACAATTAAAACCCATATTTAGAACTAAATTATCTTCACCCCTAACTCTCTTAAGAAGGTAGGAATTCAAACCCCTCACTTCCCCATTCTCATGTGGAAAGGGTAGCCATTGGGCAAACCTCAGAAATTAATTGACCAATTTAATCCTAAATATTTTGATGATTTGCCAAATTTAATAAACCATGTAGTTGTGTCAATTTTTTTTTTGTCAAATATAATTGCGTCAATTAAGTTATAAACATTTTGACAATTTGCCAACAATTATTTCTGCCAATTTTGGTCAAAAGTCACTAACATGGTAGTTTAATCGACAATGGTCATTTCATGTGACTTGGTCAGTGTCAACATGCACAATTCTTCCAATTTTTAAAGAAAATTATAAATTTTTATCAATTTTTTCTTCTTCTTTTTTCCAATGTTGGGTCGGTGAGATCGGGGCCAAACCTTGCTTGCTCCGAGCGAGAGCATTGTAGCTCTCGCCCGCCACAAGGGAGGACCTCTATGCTCGCAACCCTCCCCTAAGGCCAACGAGAGCTGCTAAAAAAATTGTTAATTTTTTATTATTTTCTTCTTTTTTTCTTTTACTATATTGGGTTGGTGAGGATGCAAGCCAACTCTTGCCTAGTCAGAGTGACATAGCTCTCACATGCTACGAGAGAGAGCCTTTAGGCCCTCATCGACTCATGGCCCTCCTCGGCCAACAAGCGATAGTTGTGGCCCTCGGCTGTGCCCGACAAAGGCTGCCCAAAAAAAAAAAGTAAAAAGAGAAAGAACAGAAGAAAAAATAACAAAAAATTGTAAAAAAAAGTTTGCATTAGTATTGGCTAGGCCAACCATAATACGTAGAATAGCCAGTGCTAATTAGACCATATGTCGTTGATTTCTGGTCAAAATTAGCCAAACGGACTTAATTGACATAACTTAAAATTTTAGGACTAAATTAGCAAATCATTAAAAGAATTATAACTTTTTTGCTAATTCCCCCCCCCCCCCTTCTTGGGCGGGGAAAAAGAAGTGAAATGCAACTAGGGAGAATGGAACACATGTCCTCCAACTTGAAGTACATGCGCAAGACCACTCAACTAACATGACTTACTAGTTATAAGCTACAAAAAATAATATACAATAACAATTTTTTGATTGTACAAAACAAAACAAATTCCCAAAGTAGAACCGACCAATTCCAAAGTATAATGAGTTCGGGTCCTAATTCCAATTTTCGGAATTGAGACTTGCAGGCTAAGTTTTGACTTCAATCCTTGAAATGGATTCACCCTAGAACTACACTCTAAGTTACTTAGTATGTTGTTGTGGAAAAGGCATTAACACTTTCAACCATTCTTTGGATACTTGTGTTATGTTTGTTTCTCAAAATGAAAGAGGAATAGAGTATCATTGTTGACACCTAATTGACTAACCATTTAAGATAAATTGCATAAAAAATTAGGAACTAGCCTTTAGCCCCTAAACAAAAATAATATAATTGCATAGCATACAATATTTAAAGGCATTCAACATATAGTTCATTAGTTGTATTTGCATTGGACCAACGATGGTGAATTGGGACTTGAATTGATTAAGTGGACTAGGCTAGCACTAAAGCAAAATTCAGCCAGCATGGGGAGGAGTGGCCGAAATTTCAAGCCCAAAACTAAAGGGTACTGAGCTTCGATTGAGTTAGGTTTAGCCCATTAGGTAAATGGCTTTGAGTCTAATCAAAATAGATTCTAAAGGAATCAAGCTTGTCATTAATAAAGCCTGCAAGTAGCAAATTCAACTAGCCCATTATGCATACAAGCCCTAACCAAAAATCATAGAAGAATAGGCTAGATTGAGCCCAAGTTAGTCAAGTTTCAATAGTCAAAAGTCTTTTGAGGAGAGACCTTAGGCTGATTGAGCTTGCTATTTCAAAAAGGCCAAGGATCAAGCTTGGCCAATGCGAGAAAAGAGAGAGGTCTCAGCCGAGGTTGCACCTCCTCCTTGTCATCCACAACTACGCCTCCACCTACTCTCTCTCCTTGCTACCTCCGTGCTCTAGCCAAGAATAGTCATCGACCCGATGAATCTATTGTTCCTTACTTGTCCCTAGCCACCACAACGCATCCTTGGCCAGTTGCCAAACACTTACTATTGTCTAACACTTACTATCCCTGCCCAGCACTGCTTTCCGGACGTTGCACCACACCCCATAATCATCAACAAACCCTCAATGTTGGTCCTTATCATGGTGCCATCCTTATTGCTCTACACCAGCTGTGATCGAACCTCCCTATACAACTAGGTTTACTATGTTTTTTAATGTTTCTTGAAACCATACGAGCTGCTACTCCTTTGCCATGAAGTCTGTTATTGCATCGAGGATCCACTACACCGTGAGCAGCCCGTTGTTAAATGAGATCACTGCTACCGCTGCCCTCCATTCCCCCTCACCGAGTCGAGCCACCCTTAAGCAGCCACTTCGGTCACACTACCATCGCCAGTCATCGCCGTGTGACCCATCATCCCTTGGTTAATTTGGCAACATCATCTACAATAGGTAAAATTCTTATCCGAATCAATTCATATATCTTATTTCCTATTTTGAATAAATTGATATCTAACTCGATCCTTTTGAGTGATAGGCGTTATTGATAAGGATTTATTTCCTAATCCACAATGCGATAAAATCTTTTGTTCTATCTCTAAGCCCTAAAATGGAATTATTAGATTATGCAATTTAAAATCAAGATCTTGATCTTGAAGCCTTAAGATTAGATATTAATTTTTATTTGAGATAGCTATCAAGTTGAGATGATAATTCCAATTTTGAATTGTCGTTATTTTTGGTGGATGATGTCTTAATTGATTTGAATGTTTATCTTTGATTGTTTTTCTTATCTATAAAATAAATAAATAAAAATTCCATGTAGGTTAGAATAAGATGTTCAAGATAACAATGCATGCTATAAATAGTTTCTAGAATATAGAATATATCTTAATAGATGGATAATTTAGATAGGATTGCATGTTATATAGATAATCCTTGTATATTTGAATATCATCTACTTGATAGGATAAGGTCTTCCCAATCGAAATGGGATTTATTCGAAATTATTTCCTAGAATGGATAAGATAACCTTCATTTAGAGTAGTTTTAGTTTAAGTAATTTTTAATTTCGAATTTTAATTTAAAAAATACCAAACATATCATATACATGTCTAGTAGTTTAAATCATGTCATATTGCTTCGTCTATGGGTGCGTTTGGTTCGGCATTTGGAAAGCTCATTGAGAAAATACAAAGCAGTTTAGCCTAAAGGGCTTTGGAGGAAATGCAAAGATTGTTTGGTAAATTTTGCTTTGAAAAGCAACTTTGAGAGAAATGTTGTTTGGTAGAAAACACATTTGCAAAGCCCCTTTGGTGATTAATCTAAATATTTTATTTTTTAATTTTTTTTTTTTTAAATTAAAAAAAATAATGTTTGCAACTTTTTTAATTTATATTTGACAATAATGTTAAAGATGTTATGTAAATAATTTTATTAAAATTAAAATTCCTTTTTGTTTGCTAAAAAACATCAAATGGAATTGCACATAATTTCTAGTGTATATCAATGCACAAAGCAGCAAGGCTTGATTCAATACAAATTAATGACCCTAATGCCCCGAGGCCTCCCATGTTTTTTCCGTGAAAATTTATGGACACTTTCCGCTGTTTCGCTTTGTTCTGGCTTGAGCAGAATACTTGATGGGTTCGTGATATAACACAATATATAACATGTTGATATATACTCTGAAGCAACATTCTTTATTTGTGTTCCAACAAACCATTTGAGATGTTCAATGAAAGCTTTACATGTCGAGGTTTCATGATAAGCTCGCTTTGTCACAACCTTTCCGAAAAAACAGTCAAAAGATCGGACAATCTTACTGCAGCACCAATCTCCACTCCGTCATCCTTCACATTCAACACATTTAATTCAGGAACATGCATAGTAGATATCAAAACTGGATACAGGCTGCCGGGGGGAAATATAAGCTCCTTTTTCTGCATACAGGCTACCGTCAACCTCATCATAGGAGATTGCTTTATATTTTTGTCCACAACATATAGATTCTCTGGTTGGTTCTGAATCAACTAGACTTCCTGGTCGGCATGAACAAGTTTTACCACTTGAAGGGCAGACAAAATTGCTTTCTTCAATAGATGATGAAGATGGCTGAGGACCATATAAGCTATTGTCTGTTTTAGTGAAAACACGAAAATCATCAAGAATCGGTACGTAACTTCCGTACATTGACACAAATTTCTGAAAGGCATTCGTCAAACTGTTCCTCGGAGGGTGGGCTTTGACTTGACCTCGGTGAGCATACATCGACATAATAAAACCAGGCGTGCAAAATCCACACCGTGAACCATGAGCACACGCAAGTGATTCTGAAGCAATATGGAAAGCAGCTTTTCAAAAATCCATAGTCAAACTTCCCTTATAGCTGGACAGAACGAGTTAAACCAAGTATGCAAATGAGGTTGAGTCTTCACAAAGTACAAAGTATTGATAAAGAATTGTACTCACATGACAATCCATATCTTACTTAGAGTAAAACCGATGCTTTGCCAAATGAGATGTCCCGATAAAAAATGGCTAATGGGACGCTTTTGGTTTCTAAGTTCTTGATGAAAGTGAAACCTTTATGAAAATGGAAAAAATCTGGAAATGACAAAAGGTGATACATAAATTGTCATATGTTTTTCCGTGTCGTGCTTGATGAGCTAGTTGGTTATCTATCACACACAGCTCCCATAGAGTCTCTACACCTATCCTCATTCAATCACACAACAAAGTCATTGACATAATGGCCTATTATGTTTTTGCTAAAAGAAAGACCCACAACTAAGTGATTGGTAGCTTAAGATTACAATAGTGACAAAACAGTTTTCATCGGTTCTCCCTCTAATTTTTAAATAAGAAATTATCAATGAATAGTTCCATATTGACCCACGAGACAAATCCTCACTTCGGATGATATATCCAATACTTAAAATAGAATCCAGATTGAGAAAGAATTGGAAATGCATTTAGAAATCTCATAACTATCGAGGTCAGATCATAAGGAGCAGCAAAACTACTCTATTCATTCTTAGAAGATCCCAAAATAATGGCATTGCTTGCAGACAATGACAATATTAGGGTAGAACTCCTTTCATATGAGACCAGCCAAAGACACTAATAGAACGAAGAGGAAAAAACAGCATGCTTAGTGCAAAACAAACAAAAACCATGCGTAAATTACTTGAACGGGTGCAAGCCATGCATTCGATTTCCAATTCCCTCCACTTTGTGACCACATGCATTCCTTCAACTGAATATAGCGGAGCCAAGCATGCATTGATGGCATAATGGCTGTAAGAAGTAGACGAATAACTAATTCAATAATTTTGAGTACGAGACGAAGTCTAAACCCTCAATTCATGAAAACAGTCCGAGAAAGTGATCGATTGACTCGTGCTCTGCAGAACGAACTTCGAAAAAATTGCTATTGAAATTGTTCTTTCAATTTCCGAACTTGAAGAGCGGAGACACGTGAGGGGAATCGAGCGGAGGAAACAAACCCAAATTTTTCGTGGGCAGATCTGAAGGTGCTGGAGATTGGCGTCGTTGTGGGGCTCTCGGGAGAGTGAGCGTGAGGAGGAAACAAACCCAAATTTTTCGTCGGCGAGATCTAAAGGTGCTGGAGATTGGCGTCGTCGTGGGGCTCTTGGGACGGTGAGCATGAGGAGGAAACAAACCCAGATTTTTTGTTGGCGATTTGAAGGTGCTTTGAGCTTGGCGTCGTCGTGGGGCTCTCGGGAGAGTGAGTGTGAGGAGGAAACAAACCCAGATTTTTCATCGGCGGATCTGAAGGTGCTTTGGAGATTGGTGTCGTCGTGGGGCTCTCGGGAGAGTGAGCGTGAGGACTGGAGTGTGCGTTTCGGAGGTGCAAGGAGAAACCCTTGCTTTTGTTCTTTCAAAGAGGGGTAAATTTGGGTTTCTCATGATTTTTTAGGGTAAAAAGGGACTTCACAAAATTTCATTAATGGAGGCTTTCAGCATCCCCAAGGCCACCTTTCAACTCAAAGTTCATTGAAAAGTGGTTGCCAAACACCTCTTTTTTTTTTCTCAAAGGGCTTTCAGTCCGAAGGGCTTTCTAAATGCCCATCCAAACGCACCCTATGTCCATGATGGGAAGCTCCCAATTCTTCACGTCACAATGGGGGATTTTATTATCTTTAAATAGATAGAATACCTCTCTAGGGATAGACATAAATACTTACTGGAAGCAAATGCATTTGTTATTTCCTTCTTTATTTCCTCCTTATCTTTCCAATACTCCCCCTCCAAGGTGGAGTGAAGATGTCAACAGAGGTTAGCTTGGTCATCACACGTGGAAAAGCTTTGGTGGAAAGCACCATAGTAATATATGTCCCTTAAAAAATCTTCACTTTTGATGTTCAGAGTTTCAATTGTTTTGTCTTAAACTTTCTCGCAGTTATAGTGACGATCGAGCTCCATGGGCTTAGTCTTTTCATGAAATATTGGATTTGAAGCAAGATAAATAGCTACTTGATTATTAGAGAACAATTTTGTAAGAGTTTGAAGCTTATTAAGACTCATATCTTGCAACAATATATGAAGCCAAACTAATTTACATGTGGTTGAAACCATGGCTTTGTAACTTATGCACTTGATCTAGCTACCACACTTTGCTTTTTGCTCTTCGAAGTGATTGGGTTTCCTTCTCCAAGGTCCAAAATCATATCATTAATCTTCTATCCAAGGGATTTTTAGCCTAGTATGCATCAACATAACATTCAATCTTTATGTGACCATGATTCTTCATAGGAATACCACATCCGGCGATTGACTTTAGATATGGCAATATACAGTCAACCAACTCCATATGACCTTTAGTAGGATTAAACATGTATTGACTAGTATAACTAACAGCATTTGTGATTTTAGGTCTTAATAGTCAAAAAATCAACCCACCCGACAATCTTCGGAAGATTCCACTACCTTTGAGAAGAGGGGTGCTGGTGGCAAACTCATTGCTATAATCCATAGGTGATTTTGTTGGGTTAGCTCCCAACCTACAATTTCCTTTAATTAGTCTAATGCATACTTTCTCTAAAAGAGAAACAATCATTTGTTTGAACTAACAAATTCAATTCCAATAAAATAACGTAACATCCCCAACTTTGATGTTGAACTTTTCATTCAAGTATATTTTTAAGATTTCAATGTTTTGAAGATTGTCGCTAATGATGATCCATCAACATAAACCAAAATTATCACAGTTCCTTTGGAGTTCTTAACAAAGAGAGAATGATC
Source organism: Eucalyptus sp. ANBG9806169 (assembly GCA_014182395.1). Classification (NCBI taxonomy): domain Eukaryota; kingdom Viridiplantae; phylum Streptophyta; class Magnoliopsida; order Myrtales; family Myrtaceae; genus Eucalyptus; species Eucalyptus sp. ANBG9806169. The sequence goes on along the minus strand of CM024576.1, from coordinate 1,333,533 downwards.
CGATTAACTTGTTTTGAAGACAAAATTGACAAGAGCAGTACTAAGCTCGCCATGCAAAGATCGTGAAAATTGCTTGAGACCATAATATTTTGTTTGCACACAAATTCCTTTTCTTCCATGAGATATCTTAAGGCAAGATATATGTACACTTCTTCTTTAATGTCGTTTTATAAAAAGGCATTCTTAACATCCATTTGAAAAAGTGATCATCTGTAATTAACTAAAACTGACAAGAGAAGTCTAATTGCGTTCATCTTTCCCGTAGAGGCATATGTTTTTTTTTTTTTTTTGTAATGCATTGTAATAATCTGAGTATAACCTTTCGCCACAAGTGTTATCGATGCTAGTTATGAAATTTAAAATGGCATCATCTCTCCCCATCATGATGTTGATACCATTTAAAGGAGTTCAGTGATTGCCCACCTAAAAATGATAAGGAACAAAGCAATTTATGCCATTTTTCTCTAAGATCTAATATAGAAAGAGCATTTGGAGTCTTATAGAAGCATTTTTAAGTATTAGATAATGAACATTTTTGGTCATTTCAAACACAAGTCAATGTTGTCTTAGCTTGTCGTATTATTCACAATTTTATTATGGGATTTGTCCCAATGACTATATCATGGAATAGGTGAATAGACAAATAAATCTTAAAAAAAAATGTTTTTTTGTAACCATAAAAGAAAAAAGAAAAAGTATAAATACCATGAAAAACTCCAAATTTTTGCACCAATGAAAATTTCAAAACTAACTTTTTTAACCATGAAAAATTCCAAACTATACACTTGTAACAAATTTGCCTCAAACTAATTTTTTGACAGCCAAAAACTCTAAACTTGTATATTTATGATTAATATACCTCCCATTAAATTGAATTAATATCACAAAAAATCACAAACTTGTACAATTATGACAAACGAAGAATAAAATCCCAAATTGATACATCAATCAACTGTCACGTATCATCCAACTAAGCAATTTAATGGTAAAATTTAACGAAAATTGTCATAGTATAAATTTATCGTTAGTGTACCAGTTTGAATAGATTTGTCAAAACTATACCTGTTTTGAGTTTCTGATGTTCAAAAAATTAATTTGAGGTAAATTTGTCACAACTGTACCAGTTTGGGATTTTTTTTAGTGTTAACCCAAGAGAAAATTCAACTTTCTCAAAGAGAGGAAAATGAGGAAAATAGGATATGAGCATAAAAAAAGGATAGGATTGCACATACAATTTGGATTAATTATCAGAATGTTAGAAAAAGCCAATAATTTTCCTTTTGTTTATTTTGAGTGCTTCATTTAAAACATGTGGTTTCCATTCCTTTAATGATAATCATCTTTAAATATTTACTGTGCGTCCCTCTTCATTATATATTTTTTTTTCTTATTCTATTATTTAAAGTCATTACGTAGTTATCGTGATGGGTAAAAATAAGACAAAGGATGAGAAGGTCAAGCAATTTAGGTGGTCTAAGCCTATGAAATATGTTCTACTTGAAATTCTTGCCAATGAAGCTAGTAAACGAAATAAGCCTTTGAGTACATTGAAACCCTCTTCAATTGCTCGAGTTGTTGATTTAATAAATGAGAGGTTTGGTGTTGGTTGTCAGCCCAACCATGTTGGAAACCATTTGAAAACAGTCAAAAGCAACAGGAAGACAATTCAAACTGTGTGCGATAAGAGTGAATGCAATTGAGATGATAGGTTGAAGATGGTCATTGCTGCAAAAAAGGAATTTGATCAATATGTATCAATAATTTTGCTCATCACTTTATATGGAAAAAATGTTCTTGCAATTGTTATAGTTTGACCTATTTTGCTAATGTATGTTCTCTAGTATTAGTTTGCGCTTCTTGTTGCTTCCCAAGTATTTTTGCTTCTATTTTCTTTATAGGCATAGCATTTTGGGCAAACCAAATTCTAAGATGCCTAATTCACATGTTTGGACACCTTTTTGGCTATTAAAAATAGCTCCAAAGTCCAAATTCTCTCTAATTCACAAAGGTTTAGGGTTTAGGGGTAGAGATAACTTTTGCTTGTGGATTGTGTTGATTTCCTTATTTATTTGGATGTGCTTTTGGTTCTTTATAATGATAATGTCTTGGTTTCTCTATTGATGTCTTTGAATTGTCAAGTAGTGTTAACTTATGAAGGCTCACGTGTTTTTCATTCTTTGTGAAGTCCTCTAGTTTGAACTAGTTGTGTAAACAAATTGGCTTTGCCACTGCCACTACAATAATTAAATCATACCTCATAGTGACCTGGAAAAATGTTGGGTTTTTTTTTTCTTTACTGGAAATTCTAAAATTATCAATTGAACTTTTTAACTCTAATACTAATGAGAGTTTAGATTCAGTTACAGTGTTAGCATTTAATACGATGTTACTTTTGATAACTAAATGAATATTGTGCATATTACGGCAATCTAAATTGTTTTTTTTTTTACTTTTTATGGATCATCTGCATTGATAGGTTGATCCTTCTTATATAGAGTATATGAATAAGATGATTGGTATGTATGATGAGATGGCTTTGGTGGTTGGTAAATATATGACCACTGGAAGTTTTGCTAAGCAGTTCAGAGACATCAATGCAACAAAAGTTAACTCCTCACATGTTGATGTAGGCAATGACTTTGATGAGTTGATGGAGTGAATAAAAAAATCTTCATCTACTGTGCCTTAGAAAAGAGGTCTCACAAAAGGTAAAGATGTTCTGATAATGATGATAAGTATACTACAATTTCAACACAACTTGAAGACATGGCATCGGCAATTAAGTCATTGAGTCAAAGTAGTGTCAATTACTCTCAACTCTACAATGAGGTGATTAAAGTGGATGGATATGACGAAGTTACCCTTGGATCGATTTCTGACCATCTAGTTGAGAATGAAAATTTTCCAAAAGATTCATGATGAAGAGTGCGAATCTTTTGAAGTGTGGATTGATAAATTTCTAAGCAAAGGAGATAATTATCAGTTATACATTTTATTAAGCTTTATTGCCAAAAGACTCATTTGTTCTTTCTTTATATATTGTTATTGTCAGTACTTCGAGAGATGAAACTTGATGTGAGATTGTTTTGTATTAGCTTTTCTATGACCATTGATCTCAGTGTGAACTTTGCATTTCAACCTAAAGAATGCTTGCCTTTTATTCTAAAGTTATTAGATATTGTTTATTAAATATGAAATTGTGAACTCTCTCCCTTTCTCATGTCTCGTTAATCAAAATTTGACTTATGAGGATTGTCCAATAACTTATTTTGGTAAGATTGGTTGTGTTATGATATATTTCGTATGTATGCATAATTGTCGGAATCTTATCCTGTCTAGCACGATCTCTAGGTCATTTGTTCAAGATTGCATATTTTCAAGAGAAATTTAAATTCATACAAACATTTCCAAGAAGGGATGGGTGTTTAGTGTCAACGAGGGAAAGAAGATGCCAAGCAAATTTGTCTGGCCTTAAAGGCAAGTGCAAATTTGACGGATTTATGGGTCGACAAAGCAATACATGCCTAAGTGGTGAAGTTTGAAAAATATTTTCCTCACCGAACATAAAAAAAATATTGTCATTTTCCTAGAAAATGACTTCAAGGAAAACATTTTTTGGAAATGGCCTATTTTCCATGAAACAAACAAAACTTTCGAAGAATATAAATATAACCAAGTTTTGCGAGATTTATCATCAATAAAATATACAAAAAATTTAAATCTATCAAAAGAGTCAACATGGGTAACCCTCCAACCATCTAAATGAATTAATTCAAGCAACTCTCAAGATGGATTGGTTCAAGAGAAAAAATGCAATCTGTGTTGTTTGGTCATAAAGGGGGCCCTATGATGTAAATTAAGGAATATGAAGATAAATTTTATGATATGTATGTTACCCCACAAACACAGCTCTTTATCCTCAAAATGAACTACTTTTTTACCATTAAACTCGTCTTCAAAGTTTGATTCACACCATAGTAACAATTCACAATAGCATGATTCTCATGCACGAATTGCACATAGTGGTATACCATAAGAACTAATCATGGCAAGCAGAAAGGAGGTGGGAAAGAATTTCAAGGATTCACGAGCCATTTATTTCTTGAAGGGAAGTTCTCTGCCTTCAACCCATTAATTACTACCTTATATAAGCATTTTGGAAGGAAAATATACAAGAAAACAATAATAATGGACCTATCCAATTCTTACAAACTCCTAGTCAATAATGGCCTATGATTCATCCCACATTAATTATACACACTTGCGTCCAACAATGGCCAATTATTTAGTCTTGACATCATATGGAGCATTGTTACATGTCATATTTATGGAACAATTCCTTAGTATTCTCTCCATTTTTTGAGCTATCAAAGTTGTCTCCATCTTTTTACATTTCATACTCCCCATAAGCTTTTCCACTTTTAGAATCTCTAAGTAAGTTTTTTATGAGATTTTTGATAGATTTTGCTTTTTTGGGGGAGATTGTTGTGAACTTAATGGGACATCTATAGAACTATTGGCTTGATAGCTTGGCATGATTGGTTCAAGCCACTTTTTTCAAGTTAAAATGAAGGTACTACTTTACTAAGCCCAAGGCTAAGTGCTAGTTATAACTCGTTATGGTTATAAGGATTTTGTGATAACATACTCAATAAACATTTTAAATGACTTTGTATGGTCATCCGTATTATCTTTGTATAGTTCCTATCTCTTGAAATCTAAAATCAATAAATTATTTGCAAAATTTTGCTTTATAAATACAAGTCTGCTTTAGAACACAATGTAAAATGAATAATGAAAGGAGCTTTATGATAACTTCATGTGTGAGTCATGTGACACGATTCACTTAAATTAATTAAAATATGTTATCATCGGTTTAAAAGATAGCCAAAAAGAAGGGATACAAAGAAATAAACCTTAGCTTGTTTGGGATTGAAAATTAATCTATTAAAATTCCTTTATACACGACTTCTAGTGGCAAAATTAGGCTTGAACTAGGCCTCCACCCCTTTGGAACTTATCTATTCCAATAGATTCTTTCTTACAATCAATAACAATCAATATATTTAGTGAGAAAGAATCCGATTTTGATATATCAAAATATATGATAAACATGGCCAACAAAATCCGTAATCCAATTAAGTTTTTTAAACCAATAAAGACTTCAAACACTTAAAGAGCAACTTGTATTTGGAGTCATAACTAGATTAGAAAACCTTTGCCTATTGGATTTAGGAATCATGTAGTCTAGGTGTATATAATCCCCCTAACCAAAGGAAGAGAATTTTTCATAAACTCCATAATTACATTCTTTCAATTAATCATGTCTTCGAACAACTCGCATTCTAGAGACAACTTCTCAATGAAGCCCGACTCCTCCATCGTGGCCCGACAACAACAAAATCATTCCACACAGTTGCCAGCTGCACCCATGAATGGATCAAGAGACTATGACGGCAAAAAGAATACTTACAAGCTTTTCAGTGAAAAAAATCGCTCTCCAAACAATCAAGGAGGTTCACAATCGAAATAATGGCTCAAATTTTTCCTTCTTCACAACAACACCAAAGGGATTTATTGGCTTACTCGTGAAGCCAGAATCGACCGAAGGAGCAGCACTATCAAAAGGAAAGGAGCAAAAAGTCAAGGAGAAGGGAGGAAAGTTTGTCTCCCATCCACATTAATTTGCAAACTATTTAGGAATAATTAGGTTGATGATTTGGCTTGTTTTTATGGTTTTTGTTGAAATTTTGGGGTAATTATATCCTAGGTGATTTCCATTTTTTCGTTATTTTTAGTATTGATGCATGAAAAACTACATGAAATTTGGGCACACTAAGAGCTGAGCAATTGCCTTCAACAACCATTAATTTGCTTCAACCCCATTGCGAATACTCCAAGATTCTCAAATACTTTTACTTTTGATTTAACGTTAAGAGAATTACCAATGCTCAAATAATTATATGTTATACATCTCTTTATTTTGGTATTTCCTTTGGTTCTTACAACTCTTCTTCTTCTTTTGAGTATCTTTTTTACTATTTATTTTGGTCGACTTTTGATTAAGAATTTTTCTCTACCTCGTCAAAATTGTCAACATGGCCATTGAGCAATTTCTTACAAACAACCAGAGTAAATACACGCCTTGAGTCTTATGAATTTTTAGGATTCTGTTCAATTGTTGTCTCAACTCCAAGAAGGATAAGGGAGCACAATAACTAACTCCACCTCCAAATTTTCTTGAACTATCTAACCATTGGTTTTCCATTGCCAAAACTCATCTTCTTGGACTAGCACCACTACTCCTGTACTATTCCACCACCAAGCCATCATCTAACTTAAGGACTAATGGTCTCGACATCACCTTGTCCCTTCCACCATCATATCTAAAGGGACCATCTAACACATTGAAAAATAAGGGATGAGCTAAAACTCAATAAATGAAATCCCCAGATCTAAGGTAGGAGATCGTCTTAGAACTCAACTTGGCACCAAACAAACAAAATGAATTCAATGTAATACAAAATAACTATGCATATGCAAGTTCTCTTTCTTTTCTATTATGATATTCCAATATAAAACCATTAACCATAAGGCAATTTTATATACTCATAAAGAAGCATGTGGTGTGACATTATAATTTTTTTCGTAATAATATTTATGTGATGTTGAAAATTTGTGATGTCTAATAATTATATTGTGGTTATAAGGCTAACGACTATGTAGCTTAAGAATCAGGTGTACATATAGAAATAGTAATTTAATTGTGAATTTAGTAAGACACGAAGGATGACTTCTCAATGAACGTAATCGTCCCACGTCTGTCATGTCAAGTCGAATTAATACATATTGATGTGTGCATTAATAGTAGTATGGATTAGTTAACCGTCGACTTAGTTGATAACAGGTAATATTGCTTGTTTGAAATCTAATTAAATAGTGCTAATGATTTATTAGTTTCACTAATGGTGCCGAAAATTGATATGCTATATTTATTTTCCCTAATAATCCACTTTTCTCTTATATTAAGCCACCCACACACCACTTGTCATTGTATTATGTCTTGTATAACCATGTGTTGCAACCAAGATGAGGCGTTATTATATTTTGACACTTAAGATTAAGTGGAGACTTACTCTAAGGGAATCACTCACTCTAACATTTCCCTTGGCCACGTGCAAGATTTTGCTTGTAATTGTGCGACCTCAAATTGATGATTGACATGCATAGTTACACCTAGCCATTTAAAGACCTATTTTTATCTTGATAAAAATCTTAATAAACTTCTCTTTCTTGGCCATATAACCCTTTTGATCTCTGTAAAAATCTAAAGAACACATGCATTTATTATTCTCACTTTCAATCCAAAAATTATTGAGCTAAACTCTTCAATTCAACAGCTAGAAGTTGGGGGTGGCCATCAGATGATTTGCGTTTGTTTGTGTAAGTGAATTTCTAAGTGTTAAGTTGGTCTAATATCCTTAAAACTTTAGCTTGGTTTGGTTGGCTAAATGGTGAAACTTTGATGTGCATGTATGGGTATAATGGTTGTTAAGTGACCTTGATAATCTTTTCTAAGTTCATTCTGATTCATTCTATTTCATCTTGGATAATCAGAATCTGCTTGTTCTACTTCTTTCTACTTCATTTTGGGTTGTATATATCTTGATGACCCATTTCATATTCGTTCTGCTTCTTTTTGCTTCAGTCTGGGTAGTTAGAATATGTTCATTTTGTCATATTTATCTTGATGACCAATTGTATATTCATTCTACGTCTTTCTATTTCGCTCTAAGTAGTTAGAATATGCTCGTTTTGCCATATTTATCTTGATGACCCATTACATATTCGTTCTGCTTTTTTTTCTGCCTCATATTAGGTAGCCAAAATCTGAACGTTATGCCATATTTATCTTAATGACCTACTGCATATTATTCTACTTCGTCCTACTTTGTTTTGGATAGTTATAATCTGATCATTTTACTATATTTATCTTGATGACCCATTGCATGTTCTTCTATTTTGTCTTGCTTCGTTCTGGGTAGTCAAAATCCAGTCGTTCTGTCATATATGTTTTGATGGCCCCTTGCATGTTTGTTTTGGGTAGTCTGAATCTGTTCATTTATTCTACCAGATTTTTACTAAATTTGTGTGAATTTGCCCCTTTGTAAATCTGCTCAATTGATTGAATCTGTTCACTTGTTGAATCTACCAACTTGTGAATCTGTTCGTTGATAAATATGTCCATCGGTCAGATAGATTTTACTGAGTGTGAATCAATTCCTTGTTGAATCTATTTATTTGTTGATTCTGTCCATTGTTAAATCTATCCATTTGTAAATATGTTCATTGTTGGATCCGTTCTTTTGTTATATAAGCTTTTATCAAGTCAAAAATTACCCCCTTGATTATTTAGACTTTACGTCCATAATGTACTTGTTGTTCTAACTCATAATTGTACTTATTGCATGTTCAAACTTTATGTCCCGAATACATTAATTTGTTCAAACTCAAAATATGCCCATTTAATTTACTAGAACATGTTTCTTTATGCAATCATATTTTATTAAGTTTGGATGTGTTTATTTATATAATCAAATTTTATGGAAGTCTGAACCAGTTTTTTATACAATTAGATTTTACTGATTCTGGATGTGTTTGTTTATACAATCAAATTTTACGAAAGTCTAAACCTATTTCTTTATGTAATCAGATTTTTCTAGGTCAGATGTGTTTATTTATACAATTAAATTCCACGAAAGTCTAAACCTGTTTCTTTATACAATCTGATTTTACTAGGTCTAGATGTGTTTATTATACAATCAAATTTTATGGAAGTCTAAACCTTTTCAATTATTCAATCAAATTATTTTTGAGTCTAAGCACATTTACCTTTTGAGTCTTAATATATTTTTTTACTTAGTCTGAGCATGATTACTTTCTCAGTTCGATTCGCTTTTCGGATCTGGTTTTCCTTAAAAAGGTAGGTTGCCAAATAATATATTCACGTTTTGAGTAGAATCACAAATTGCTTCTTGCCGAATTACATGACTAATGCATTCCGTTTCTTTGAGAAGCATATGAGGAAGTAAGAAAATGGCCATGGATATCGAAATGTATGCATATGTTTCCTTGTCTTTATAAATTAGAAGGATAAACATACTATTATAATGTGCACATTAAAAGATATGTTGAGAGATGAGGTGAGGTAAGCTAATAATCCTCATTATTTACTTATATGATTATAAAAAAGAGTAAGGTAAGATTACAAATGAAAAGTGGTTATGAGCTAGATATTGATTGTTGTAATGGTTATTTACTTTGTTGTTGATGTAAGAAAACATGTGCATTGTACATGAAAATAATGTGATTTCATCACCTACATATGGTGTGTGACAATAACCCGTGATGGAAGTTTGTGAGATGCACCGAGAAGTGTTTCAGGATGTCTTAGGAGTCGAAATGCCCCTATGCTGGGAATGCTCTGTGGTGGAAGTTTGCAGGATGCCTTAAAGTTGAGATTCCCTAGCGATTAAAATGCCCCGAAGAGTGTTTCGGGATACCTAGGGAGTCGAGATGCCATGTGGTGGAAGTTTGCAAGATACCTCGAAGTTGAGATGCCTCGTGAGTCAAAATGCTCTGAGAGAATTCAAGAGACAAAGTCAAATGAATATATTGCGTGTTCATATGCATGTACAGAATCATATGATGTTTAATTGGTTGCCTTACATTGGAACTTGTATATGCCACATGCATAAGCTTGGATGGAATTATCTTTGGATGACTGTTATTATGAAAAATGAAAAATGTGAGATGTGAAGTTTGCTCATATTTTGTCATACTTACTGAATTGTTATGTATTTTCTTTACTTGTATAAGGTAAAGTGGTAAGAAGATTTTTTTTAACTTAAAACTAAAAATTTCATTTACTGGGTTTTGGCTCATTCCTTACTTTTCAGTTTGTAAGATGATCATTGTATTTGGCAATGGAAAGGATGAGAAGATGCTCGAGATCATCAATCCCTGAGTCTAATGATGGCTCGTTTACGGAATATGATGGAAGTAGAGACGCTCATTGGCCGAACATTTTTTCAGGACTTTTGTATTTTGTATTTGCTTAAATGAGGTATTAAAGTTGCATTAGATGGTATATATATTGAAAATAATACATAAATTTAATTGTGCAATTTCTTGTAGGGGTTTTAGTTAAGAAAAAAATTGTTAAGCTTTTGCATGCTATTAAAACAATATTATAAAATTGACAGGTGTCGTGGGTGACGTTCTGAGCCGTCCCATGTGGCATAATATTTCACGATACACCAATATTACCTAGTGTCTTATCGTTACACATGGAACTATCCATTCTGGTGTAAGTAGATGGCATAATATTTTATGATGTATGTATTACCATTCTTTAATGGCTTATAAGTAGATGCACACGCATGAACATGCATCATGCTCATCATCCCTTCTTCTCTTGAAACTCTTGGAGCATTCCGACACGCAACGAGGTATCCAAATCACACAGTATGGCATATTTACTCTGAAGCATCTCACAAACTCCACATGAGACATCTCAACTCTCGAGGCTTCCCGCACCATCTATCCATAAGGCATCCAACTTATGGGGCATCTCAACTCCCAAGGCATCCCGAAACAGTTCACGGGACATTCCAATCACATAGTAGGGCATCCGACTCCCGATACATTGTCACACACCACTATATGGGTGACGAATCACATTTCACATCGCACTTCTTATCTATTCACATAATGTCATGCACAAATCATTAATACCGCATAATTTTTTCCATGTATCAAGAATGAAACCAATATTCATTTCAATAATCGACCTCTATTTCACAACACACTTTCACGCATATCATTACCTTATTCTCTCAACAATCACATATGTCGATAGTGAAAATCATATGCTTACCTCTTGCTCATTTCTCATGCTAATCATTCAAGACTCATTAACCAACATGCTCGGCAAATAAATATAAACATATGAATAAATGTTGTGACTATAGACTTTAGTTTAAACATTTAAATGAATACACTTTAAGAATTACTTATAGACTTGAATCTGGACATACAAATATCTAGACTTAGGAATTAAGTTTGGGCTTGAATCTAAACATTCAAGTGAAATATTTAGGCTCAAAACGTAAATATGCTCGAGTTCATAAAGTAGTATATTTTGAGGTTCAGAACGTAAGAATCCTTAGGCTCAAAAAGTAATATTTTGAGATTCAACAAGTAAATATATTCAAGCCATGAAAGAAACATTTTGAGGTTTAAAATGTAAATATACTTGGGTCGAGAAAGTAATATACTTAGGTTCAGAATGTAAACATACTGAGGTTTAGAACGTAATTTAAACTCAACAAATTCTGGTCGAACTAATAGATAGTTTCAGTAAAAGAAGGGATTCAGACTTAGTAAACTTGATAGAATTAATGAACAAATTATGATTAGGTAAACTCTAGTAGAACGAACCAGCCGTTTGCTGCCACTCGTCCGCGTGGTCTCCAGCAGCAACGACATTCGTGGCTTCAGCCCACAATCCACCGAGGCGTTCTACTCAGTCCAGCAGCTACTTTCGTTCATTTCTCCTCCACGTGTCAACGGCCCAGCAGTTTGGCCAGCAAATCCAGAAATTCGGCCCAAGTGAACTTTAGTCCAGCAGCCCAGTTTTTTAGGCCCGCTTCAGCTTGGTCCATTTAAGTTACAGCCCATTATCAGCCTTGGAGTTCAGCCCAAGTTGGTTCAGTTCAATTCAGCCCAATTTCAGTCCATCTTGGGCCCGCGAAGCAAGCCCAACTCAGCTGCAACCCAAGCCCAAGACCAAGCCCGGCACTTGCTGTGGGCTTGCAAGGCCTTTGGGCCCGGTCCAAGTGTCCGTCGACGTCGCCGAAAGTTCGGGTTTCGACCGCCGTCACAGTGTTCCAGTCTTCATTGTGCACAAGTGAGTTTTACTCACTAAACCCTGCTTAGTTTGCTAATTATGCTTAAGGGTTGTTTAGTGTTAATTAAGTAGGATTAGGTGGTTAGATTAGAGTAGATTAGTGATTATTAGTTAATGATGATGCATGTTAAGTGGTTAGACATAGTCAGTAGCTAGTAGATATGTGCTAGTATTTATTGAACGGGTCTCGGAAATTTTCCGGATCCATCTCGACTTCCAATTAGGCGATTCGAGCCTAAGTTGGATTTTTAGTATTTATTTAATTAATTTTCGAATTTATCTAATTAATTAATTATTTTCCAGAAATTAGACCGGGATGGTCGACGATCGAAATTTCGTGCGATTTCAAAGTGGTGCTTTCTATTTATTTAATAGAGCACTGGTTTGTGGAAATTGAGTGAGTTGATGAGTATGTGGGGATTTATCCCAAGATTGATCAATGTCGGTGTTCAATTAGAAATTGACTATGAGAGGTTGTGAGTTGAACGTCGAAAGCCGCCAAAGTATAGCTGTGCCAGTGGAGCAGAGTTTTGCCACCAAATTTGTAATCGGTCATGCCCGTTGGGCCGTAATTTGCCACCTGATAGCGGTTGCACCTAATAAGGCCGTAATCTGCCACCTATTAAAAGTTGCGCCCACTGGGCCGTAATTAGCCACCTAAAGATAGGCCGTGTCCTTTGGACCATAATTTGTAGCCAAGGAATTTAGTAGACTATGCTCGTTGAGCCGTGAGTAAGATTTGAGACTGAATAAGTGAGATGACTGGGGAATGGTCGGGTTGACATGTAATCGACTAAGTCGATTAATCGAGGTATCGATCCGTGTGATGTGATTGGGTGCCTATTTGAACTGTGCTAATGTGCAGGTGGAATCTGAGGCCAAGGTAAGCCCTCTGTCTCGTGATGTGCTTAGGCAGCCGTAGTGTATTGGTTTACTAATTGGATTTTAGGGAGTAGAACTCGCTGAAACATTGTCTCAATGGTTATTGTATAACCATTTCAGGCCCCTAGATGGCAGCACCTCCACCTCCTCGTCCTCCGATGCATTTTGGTATTCATGTGGAGATTATCGAAGAATGATACCACTTCCCGATAGACCACCACCCAGAGGGACTAGAGTATGTGTTGATAGAGCCCAAGGTGTGGGTTGAGGTGAATAGGATCGACTTGGTACCCCACGAGTATCGATCATGGTATCGTCAATACCATGATGGACGAAAAGAAGGTCCCATCCCGGAAGGCGATGTGCCTCTGTACGTTCTAGAGGCAGCATTCGGACTAGGGACAGCAGACCCTAAGGGTGAATCGATAGTGGATGCCAAGGATCCTAAGCTTGAGGGCGATCCTAAGTCACCAGTATACTTAGCCGGGAATTCTAACTGAAGTGAAGAAGAAGGAGAGAGAGTTGAGCAAGAGGAGGGACCGAAGGAGAATCGGGAATGGGAAGAGCCAGAGGAAGAATCTGCAGAAGAGGAACCTGCAAAAGAAGAGCCCGAGGCCGAAGAGTACCTTGAAAATGAAGAAGAGGATGATGATCCTGAGGAGGATCCAGAGTATGACCCGGATGAAGATTGAGATCCCATTTTGTTTGCAAACCTGGGTTGGGAACTGATGTGTGATAGTTCAGCCTATGTTGAATAGTATTGTATTATATACTATGTGGTTTGCTGTGTATAAAAGTTTGGTTGTGGTTTTTCAGTTGTGAAAAATATGGCCCTACTTGCATACTACCATCTTATTTTATAGGTCATGGATATTTGTCTAACCTAATGGTGACATGTGTAGAACTTTTACAGAAGTTGGAGTCACTACATACAAGCCCTAGACAAATCAAGAAAGAATTTTCAAAACTCTCCCTTGCAAGATCTCAGTATATCTACAATAATATCAAGAGCTCTATAGGATTTTATGCAAATACAACCGAGTGATTCCACTAGAGGTTTGGCCAACAAAAGCTAACAATGTTTTTGACCATTCAACTAATTATGACAAGACACAACCCTTGGTTGATATTGCATTAATAGAATATTATAGCATTGACTTGCAAGGTGACATGAATAAGGCAACCTCATCACAAGATCACTATGCTTCGTTGGTCACAAGATCACTATGCTTCGTTGGTCACAAGATCCATTCTCCTTTCTTTTCTTTTCTTTTTACTTTAACCCAATCGTGTCTAACTCTAATGTCAAGGACAACCTCGTTGTCCATAAGAGAGCACTACAGCCAATATGACAATTTTGACGGGGTAAACAAAAATTATGGATCAAAAGTCGACCAAAACTTAACAAAATACAGAAAGAAACTCATTTCAGGCTTCCGTTGATGGCCACTTTTCTTGCTCCCTTTTAATCTTCTTTTTTTTCTTTCTTCCTTTCACCTTGCTGCGATGACCATCCCACCTTGCTCCATTAGAACCCCAGTCTCCTTTTCATCAGAGTGGGGCGAAAGGAAGAAAGGAAAAAAGAAGTTGTTCTGCATGGGGCTGAGTGAATGGAGCCTCAATGTACAAGTCCATCGATCTTTAAGTTTCTCTAAAGTTATAAAATTTTCACATTGCCTCATCAAATGTTTCCTTATAGAATAAGTAAGATTCTCTAAAATTAGGGATAACAATTTACATCTTAAGATTACCCTTGAAGATATGGAATTATCCGCACAATTAATTTGAAAGGGCTAGGATGAATCTCCCTTTTCTACTTTGTTTTTTTCTAATACCTTTTCTTTCTTTCTTAATCCCATTTTCTAGTTTTCGAAAGTGCTCTCCGCGTTTTCCAAACTGCTCTCCTTGCGTCCAAACCACTACGTTCCGATCTTTGAAACCTTATCGTCAACTTTTATTTCATAATTTCACAGGTTTTCAATCGGTAAAAAGTCTCTTTTCTTCCCAAAGAAGTCTAATAAAATAATCTGTAAAAAACCTTAGTGTAAATATCATCATCTAAGTCTATTGTTATATATACATATATACCGACACATAAGGGGAGAATTAGCCTTATTAGTACGATCCCACATATCCAACACAAGAAGAGTAATAGAGCAGCTTCCTCCAAAATATTGAGTGAGTGAGTGATAGATCGAGGTAATGATGGAGTTAGGTTACTCTAGAAGGGCGAAAGAGTCAAAGAAAGGCTTGTCATGTGATCGTGGAGGAGTCGACTTTGATTGGGTGATGCCTTCAACATGTGAAATGTTTTGACATATGATTAACTAAAAGAATTAGCTATGGAGTTTATAAGGAAATTTATTTGGTTTAGGTCCGGAGAATTCCATACCCAAAACTAGGCAAATGTTTTCTAATTCAAGGTGGTGTATTTGTTTCATTAAAAATGAATGATTTGAAAAATATTTTCCTTAAAATGATCGCTTGTATCACTTACAAAAAAATGAATGATTTTTTTATCATCCATGAAAAATGTTTATACATAAATTATTGTTGATAATGAAACATTTTATATTGACTAATTATTTCAAACGATATAAACGAAACAAACGAAGGCATGATAGGCCTAAAGACAAGACCATCAATTGACATAACTTGTGAACTAAAGAAAAATATGATTGTTATTGTTCCATCATAGGCCTACTGAAAAATATGTTCAACGGAGGCAACAAAGTGGAGTAAAGAAAATTGTCATAGATGATGTGTACATGGCATCAATGTTGTCCCAATGAAAGGCATGATTATTCGCCTTTTCAAATAGAACTCCAAAGAGTTTACTATCAAAATAAATATTCAGTTATGCTACAATTTTTTTAAAGGTAATATAACAATGTCTAATGGTTACTAATAAATAGAGAAACATTTTAGAGTATCTAAATCGATCACAATTGTCATAGAAAATATAATTATGTTACACATAATAGTACTTGTTATACTATCTTCATATCAATTGTATGTATCATAAAACAAACTATTTTGCTATAAATTATCTTTATGTTAATGATTTCTGTTAATTTAATTTGTTCAAAATGGATTAAAGATTTTATACTATTTTTCTGGTTTATCATATTTCCTTATCGAGTCAAAGGAGTTGAAGCAGAACTGGTGTAACAGGTGAAAATTGGGTGAGGGTCAAAGGAAGGAAGACCTGTGAGGGCCCGTTATAGTATGGTGGATCATCCAAGGAGGGTAACCGGTCGTGTAGTGGCGGTGGTGGGGTCAATAATGATGGCAAAAGTGAATTTGCCAAGTTGGCGGGGACACTTACTTTATTATATTTATTTTTACTTCTAAACCAGCAAAGGTGTGTCGCCAATTTAGTATGTTGAAGCGCAGTTAAGGTCATTTTTCTAATAGTTTTCTTGATAGAGTAGTAAAGGTATCACCGGCCTTCATAAAATTATTTCTTTATTGGAGATATATTATATTTTATAACGAATCCTATTGACAAATTCAATAATTTGTCCAATTGACAAAAGATAGATGGAGACAGGCAAAAATCAATGCCAAACACATTAATTCAAATCTAGTTCCAACAAGGTGCGATAAAGTGCTATTTCATTAAAAAAGAAAAGAAAAAAGAGGACGTCAATTTATTGCTCATCTCATTTGAGCCAGATCGACCAGCACACAATGACCGAAGAACCACTCATTATAACAAGAAGAAAGGAAATGATCAAGAGCTTATTTAAATCAGAAATAGAATGAAGCGGCAAATAGCTACTTCGATAACACATGTACCACACTCAAACTTGCCTTTAATGTCAGTGTTGGGTGGTCTAAAGCTTTTCTCATCCCCAAAGCTAGATTAAAAGTTAGGTTTTCCCTCACATTTACGAACTAATTCCTACTCCATTCCTTCAACGATGTGGAATAAACTGCAATAATTCTCCCCACACACCACATTGGGTTGGAGTAACCAGAGCTCCGATAACATATTTTCTTTATAATCACACATGCATGAAGATGAAGAAAAGATGTAACGTGATTCAATAGACCAAGGAAAAGACACTTGGAAGCCTACATGCACGATAAGAAACCCTCAATTCCTCATATCACCTTGGGGGAATTTCGTTATTTTTAAATAAGATAGAATACATCTCTGGAGATAAATATGAACATCTATTGGAAAGGCAAATACAATTAGTATTTTCTTCTTTATCAATGGGGTCAAATCTCCTACTAACTTTGGATTTCTTTTTTTTTTTTTTTTTTTGGTCGGTCCTACGCTAATCCTACTCTAACACTCACTCTCAGAATTTTTTTTTGGATTTCGCTAACCGGTCATATTTATCCTTCCAACAAGCAAAATGCCCAAATAGACCCTCATGGTATCCTCGTTATTATATTAAAAGCCTAACTATATCCATTTTCATATTCTTAGAAATCATTGATTGAAATTATTATGATTTATGAGGTATATATCTTTATTTCTTAGTGTAATCGTCATTTCTCTTATGTAATTAACCACCATTTATTGCAAATCATATTCCATCTTGATAGTACGTTAGGTAATCATAATTTATAAATTGGTCGATACCACAAAATGTTCCAAATTCATACACTCGTATCACATTTACTCCAAACTAATTTTCAGGTTATATCGGTACATCCACGCCATATTTACGCTTTTGTGTGACAAAAAATCCAAACTAGTACATTCATGCCGCATTTACCCCAAACCCAATGTGCTAATTTTTTGTGATACAAAAATTATTTTGAGGCAAATGTGGTACAAGTGTGTACTAGTTTGAGAATTTTTATGATACAAAAAATAGATTTAGGTAAATTTGATACAGGTTTACGAGTTTGAAATCTTTTATGATATGAAAATTAATTTGGAGTGAATGTGGCATGAGGATACCAATTTGAGATTTTTTTTTTTTTTTGGGAAATAACCCCTGATAAACTAAGAGTCATACTACTTTGTAAATGATGTGTTTTATTAACAAATATAATTATATCTTACTATTACATTATGTACATTTTGTCATGCCTCTTGCAAAGCGTGGGAGTCGAAACCCACTCTTGAAACTTACGCGTCCCCACCCCATCCCCCCCTGAGAATGTGGGGATTTGAACCCCTCACCTCCCCCTTCAATGTTGGAAGGGTGGCCACTAGGGCGAATCCAGTGGTTTTCTTATTCAATTTAGTCTGTGAGTTTTTCTAATGGGCTTATTATGTCCTTCCATTAAGTGCATGTTGACTACTTTATTTGCACGTGTTTTGAGCTAATGTGGACCGCCTACTAAGGGTGCACTTGAAAAGGCTTTTGAGGGAAGTTTTTGGGGAAATGCAAAAGCCTTTAAGTTAAAGGAATTTTTCAAAATGTAAATTGTATTTGGTAAATTATATTTGTAAAAGTCCATTGTGAAAAACCTTTAAGCAAAATAGTGTTTGGAGAAATTAAATTTGCAAGAGAATTTTTTATTATTATAAAAAAAAAAAAAAAAAAAGGAGAGTTGGCCAGCCGGGGGCTTGCCCGACGACTCGCCAACGAAGAGTTAACGATCGCCGGTGAAGGGCGGCGATCCGCCGAAGGGCAAGCGCTTTGACGAGGTCGCGCGAACCTTCGACGAGGGTCTTCGTGCGGCGCGACAACGGTTGCCGCGACCCAAATCTCGTGAGATCTGGGTCATAGCAACCCTCGCCGAACGGTCGTGTGACCCGCTGTGCCACGACCTCCATATGGAGGTCGCCAAGGCTGTGAGATTTAGGTCGCGGCAACCCTCGCCGAACGATCACACGACCCGTCACGCCGCAACCTCCATGTGGAGGTCACATCATGAGATCTGGGTCGCGGCGACCCTCACCGAACAATCGCACGACCTCTGTGCAGAGGTCCCGGGGCCGCGCGATTTGGTTGCAACAACCCAGATCGCGATCTGGGTCACAGCGACCCTCGCCATGCCGTGACCTCCACTTGGTGACCCTCATTGGAGGGTCTTGCAACCCTAGCCAGATCGCTTACCCTTGCCGCATCACCTGCCCTTTGTCAGACCGCCTATCCTTCGCCGGCAACCACGCATAAATGATGGTCCTGTTCAACAGAGAAAAGGGAAGAAGATAAAGATGAATAGTTATCGGGGGTAAAATCGAAAAAACAAAATATTAGCGAGGATAATTTCGGGAGAATTTTTCACTAGCCCCCAAGGCCAGCATGCCGAGAAAGCCCGAGGCAGCCCCTAAGCTGTCTTGAGCTTTCAACCTTTTGAAGGCTTGCATTTGGCAAAGGGAGCTAAAAAAATTGCCAAACACCAAGTATTTGGCCCAGAGGGGTTTAAATACCCAAGGGGCTTTAAGAAGGTAGTTCCCAAACGCATCCTAAGCTAGTAAATCCACTCATAAATGTGGAGCGTTTCTTCTTTTCATCATCCAACATTTAAAAGAGAGAGAGAGAGAGAGAGGCTTCAATTAGCTCTAGTGTCGTGTAAAAAATAATTTATATATTCACCATTAAATTATTGACATATAAAATAATAAGGGTAACACAATCAACTCCAAACATACATGCCACCCACTTATAACAAATATGCAAAAATATTTTTTCAATCACAATACATCTAATAATATGAAAAATTTCCATTGAAAATGGTGACTATTAGAGCAACCTCCAGTGGTTTGGCCGGTCGAATTGAACCCTTGGATTATATACCCTTTTTGGTTTGAAATTATCATTTCATTGAAAAAGAAAAAAAAAAAAGCAAACGAAAATTGTCATTAAATCCCGTTAAACGTTAAACGTCACTCTAACATGGTCACTAAATCCTTGTCAAACACCATGTTGACATTACATGTGCCATCCCAACTGGTTAGTGAAAGCCACTTTTTGAAAAAAATGAAAAAGGAAAGAGTGAAATGGCATTGGTAGTCTTTTCCCGAAATTTAGGGCTTGTATGGTATATTTTTGCTCCTTGGTGTTTTTTTTGTTCTTTTATTCCTCGAAATAGAAATCCATTGGATAATGTCAGTTAATTTTTCTATTCCTCGGATTAGAAAAGTGGCTAGAAAAATAGATTTGGAACGGAAACGAAAAGTAAAAAAAAAGTAACTTCTTGTTCCCGAAAACAATTTCTAAAAATAAATCATTTTCTTTTCTTTCTTTCTTTTATTTTCTTCTTCTTCCTCGCCGCCGTCCACCATTCGCCATCATTGCCTCGCCATTGATCACCAGTTGCTAATCGCTGCCAATAGTCACCTGTTGCCAACGGTTGCTGTTGTCGGACGCCACCGCCGGCTAGAGGAGGGGCAAGAAGAAGAAGAGAGGGAAAAAAGAAAAATCTAATAAAATTATCAAAAATTAAAAGAAATTCTATGTTATAAAAAAAATTGTGGATCATACTATACACATTTCTATTCTTTTTCTATTCCGAGAATAATTTTTTTTTGTAATTACTAGACACGTTTTTTACTCATAAATTATTCTAGGGAATAGAAATAAATAAAAAAATTAATCCTGAAAAAAATTGTTCCCTCGGTATAGAAATATTACCAAATTCACCCTTAAAGTCATTCCTTTTCTTAGTAAAGAATGTAGCCAGATTGGCCCCGAGTCAATTTGGTGAAAGAATTTGATAACTTGAGCTTAACACTATTAAATATTGGGATAAATACATAAACCGTCCCTGAACTTTGGCTCATTCTGTAATTTAATCTGAAAAAAGTTTTATTTGTTCAATATGATTCTTGAAATTTAGTCTAATGTGTAATGTGATCCCTAAACTTTTAATTTATTCAATATAATCCTTGAACTTTTTGTACATATTCAATATTATATGAAAATGTTCAATGTAGTCCTTTCATTAATTCAAGAACATGGACTACATTGATCATTTTCATACATTTCAAGGACTGTATTGAAAATGTACTAAAAGTTCAAGAACTATATTAAACAGATTAAAAATTCATAGATCACATTACACATTAGGCTAAACTTACCATATTGAACAAATTAAAAGTTTATGGACCAAATTACACACTGGGCTAAAGCTCAGGGAATGTTTGTGTCATTTTTCCTTAAATATTTATTGACATGGACTTTTATTTTTATTTTAAAATAACCTCTCTATCTCTTTGTGCCATGGTTGCTCAAGCTCGTGCTTGTCCATGGCTATGATCTGCTCGAGCTCACAACACCCATAGTTGTTCGTCACCCGAGCTCAAGCTCATGCTCGCGACATCCACGACCGATGGTCGCTCGGTAGCCTCCATGGCTAGCATCTGCTTGAGCTCGCGGCATCTATGACCACTAGATCTAAGTGGGACACAGCCCTACAATGTAGTCGATGTTTGCAAGGTGACAACTAAAGTGGCAACGACCGTGAGCGAGGGTTTGGATGTGGGTGATTTAGGATTAGGGTTTTGTTTATTCTTAAAAATTTGTGTTGATGACTTGGCACTAAACCTATCAAAATGAGTTATAAACTCATTTCTTAACCCATATTTAATGGGTTGAGTTGTTAAATGGGCTAGTTATATTCAATAAATGAGTTATAAATGAGCGTAGAATGGTAAAACCTAAGATAATATAGGTTTAAATGAGTTTGAAACTTACTTTAACTCAACCTACCTCTATAACTTTCTCTTCACTCTCTCTCGTCTCACTCTTCTTATTCTCACTAATCCCGTGCTCTCACCTTAGTTTGCATATGAGTCTTCTTACATTAGGTTAAATATAGAAATGTTTTGGTAATATAGGTCAAATCAGGTATGGATTAACTCAGATATGAATCACTAGATTTGTATTGTATAGAAATGAATTAAGGTCGATTAAATTGATCAATTTTGGTCAAACCATTTTCAATCCGAATAAACCCACCTATTTGATTGGTCTATTTGGCACCTATGTGGCACCACTAAAAATTGATCGTGTTATAAGATAACATGTGTTTCTAGACGGTCCTTATCAACAAAAATTTACTTGATAATAGAAAGAGTATAATGGTCGGGCTACCGGTGGAACATTTTACATAGTAAATGGATAGGTTTGGACCCCAAGAAAGTAGAGGGGCAATATTGCGAACATCTTACAAAGTAGATGGATAGGTTTGAACCCCAAGAAAGTAGAGGGGCAATATTGAATATTGCATAAAAGTAGATAGATAGCTTGTGCCTAGGGGTGTGCAAAAGAACCGGGATCCGCCCGGACCGCCCGGGAACCGGACCGGAACCGCCCGGAACCGGCGGTTCTTGAGGGAACGATCCGGTTCCCGGTTCCAATTTTGGGAACCGGTGGGTACCGGTCCGGTTCCCGGTTCCACAGCGGATCCGCCCGCCCGCCCCACCCGGACCGGACCAATTAATTTTTAATATAAAAAATTAATAAAACAAAACAAACCCTAGATAGCGTTAGCACTTTGCATTGTGTCTCTCCGGTTAAGCATTGGTTGAAGTCTTCTTTTCACCGTAGCTTCCGCAAACCAACCACCCTTGACAAACGTCTTCTTCTTTCAATTCTTATGGAAGTTTTAGAGTTACCGAAGTGTTTGCGGACAAAATTCTCTTCTAGTGAGTCTTTGAACTCTAATATGGTCTTTCCAGTTCTTTTGTTTATTTTTTCTCTAGGTTTGTTCGTCGAGGTTATAGCAGAATGTTGGCCTTTTATATAAGAACATCCTTTCTCGGATTTTATTTGAAATTAATTAAGATTTTCATCTCGTGGTCAGTGAGACCGGTTCCATGGATCCACCCGGGAACCGGACCGGACCGGCGGTCCGGTTCCCGGGTGGATCCATGCAATAAACGGGTGGATCCCGGTTCCCATTTTTTGGAACCGGTCCTTAACGGGCGGTTCCCGATTCTAGGTCGGGAACCGCCCACCCGGACTTTGCACACCCCTACTTGTGCCATTTCAAAAGAAAAAAAAATGCCCTTCTCCATAATTTAGAAGAAGGAAATTCGGAACAAATAACGAAAACAAAAGCTTTTTTCTTGGTTTGAACGTGGGGATTTTGAAATTTGGCCGAACCGTAATCCTTAACACCTGTTTATTTTTTAACTCTGGCATATCTAATTTTACATTTACCAAATCAAAACAAGTAGCTCTTTCTTTTTCACATCTATTTGGTGCTACTGTAGCCATGCGAATGAGCTATGGCCATAGATCATTAATGCATTTTGCGGAAGATGCTGCGAGATTGATGTGGCTATCACAATGATGAACAAGACTTATAATATTATTGTTTTGAGCGTTTCTATCGGCTTTTATCATCGTGTTATAATTTTTGGCACAATGAATAGCAATATATTATCATTGTCATTATTATTTTATACGTTCTTATTATTATCAAGACTATCATAAAATTAACGTATTATTTTTTATTTCAAATTTGAAGAAAAGTTGCCATAATTTCCTTCCGCCGAAATATACTAATGAAGATTTGCATGTGCAATAACCATGAGTTTGAATAATTGTCCTAATAACAATCATATCATATATTATTTTCTTCCATGTTTTTGTTATCATGAAGTTAACATATGGATCCTATTATTTGTTTTTTCAAATTTCTAAAAAAAAAAATTAAAAGGGAAGGACAGCTTAAAATAATCTTTGAAAATCTTAAAAGCTACGAGCCATTAGAGGCAGCTTTGTGGAAGCTACTTCAATGGTGGTAAGGGAACTGCAGTCGTGAAATTTTTATCTAACCCCTCAAAAAGTTACAACACCTATTTCAAGGATAAAATACATCACAAATATCATAACTTCCGTAGGATACTTATTTAAGTGTCATAATTTTTTTCGACCACATAAGTGCCATGATTTTTAAGAAAACGTTCATTTAAGTGACATAATTTTCAATAGATCACTTGAGTGCCAAGAATTTTTAAACAAATTTAGTCAAGTACCAAAAATCCAACGTCGCATAGCACTTGTAATAAACGTTTTTAAAAATTTATAGCACTCAAGTAAACGTTGTATATAAGTTATAGCACTCAAGTGATTGATAAAAAAATTACGGCACTCAAGTGAATATCGTGTGAATGTTATGGTATTTGTAGTGTTCTTTTCATCCTACTTTACAACTTAGCATCCTCGAAAAAAGCCTAATAGTCATGCACTCTCTTTCCAACTTGAAGTTTGGGTGTGCATAAGTGCTTGGGTTGATGCCTGTCAGGAAAAGCCGGCAAGAGCTCACAGGCACTTGGGGACGAGTCGCCACTGCCTCCGCCCGTGGCGGTCAATTCCAGGTGCTTGAATCGGACTCAAACCGAATATTCGACATCGACAAGGTTTGCCAATTCATGGACATGATTATTCAAGGTTGTCCGGATGATGTCCTACTTTTCAATGTATGGATCCGGAATTCAGCGGATGAGCTGTTGATGTGATCAATCAATGTCATGATCGCGAGAAAAAATTGGTTGAACGAGTTGACAATATGATTGATGAATGCAGACATATTGCTATTGAATAAAGAGAATCTTCATGGAAAATCCTTGCTTCGCAGAACCGAAAGTTAGCAGTGTACTCTAAAGTGACTCGACCTCTGAAAGTAGAGATTGTTACCATCTCTCTCTCTCTCTCTCTCTCTCTCTCCGTTTGTCTTTGTGTTGTGATGTGCTGGCCGTGTTCGGATATGGTGGGCTAGTGCGGCGGCGGCAGCAAGTTCCGATGATGCTGATGGTGGTGGTGGATAAGTTTGGGTGCTGCTCAGTGGCAGGGTATCAAGATTTCGTGTTTTGGGGTAGAAGAACAAGACTAGGCGTCTCACAATTGAAGTTGCTTTAGATTAATATTAAATTAAAGTAGGGATAAGTACATTGAAAATATTAAAACTTGTTACGAAAATGCAATTGAATCTTAAAACTTTCAAAAAGTTTAATCACATCTTGAAACTTGTTACAAAAGTGCAGTTGTGTTCTAAAATTTTCAAAATGTGCAATCAACAAAATGACATGATTGAACAAATTTAATAAGTTTAAGGAATTAATTGCATTTTTAAAATTTTTTAGGACTTAATTGCACTTTCTTGACAAGTTTTAAGACTTAATTATATTTTTAAAAGTTGTAAGACCCAATTGCACTTTCATGACAAATTTTAAGACTCTAATGTATTAATCCAAAAAAGTATATATTAATTTCCTTGCTTTCAAGAGAGAAAATATTGAACAAAAGAAATTATAAACCATCATGCTGTTGAGGTTCAAGAAATTAGTCAAAACTTATATTAGCAAGAAAATAACAATTTAAATAAAAAAAATCATTACAAATTGTATAATCATTATAACATAATTGAAAGATTTAATTTCATAGATTGTGTTAAAGTTCTTTTCCCACTTGCACTTGGGACTTAGTAAAGGGAATTGACAAAAGTGATATATGAATTTTAACTCAATGTACAATATCATTCCTAAACTTTTAATTTATTCAATATGAACCTTGAACTATTAGTAAATTTTCAATTGAATATCTTACATGGATAAACCAAGTGTAATTTTTTTTTTTATTCACCGGTCAAACTTAACAGATTGGAAGCCATATTAGCATATTCCGTTGACTTAAATTAAGAGAAGGCATATAGTTTAGGAATTAAATAGAATAAATTAATTATACATTGGACCAAAATTTAGTGCCCATTTATAGGGTTCATCTTCTATGGGGTCAGGGACTTAAAAGAAATTTTGGAAGGGAATAAAAAATAGACGTGATTAAAGAAAAGAAAAAAAAAATAAAAGAAAACGAGATGAAGGAGACACATATAAACTTTTACAAATATCAGAAGAGATCTTCCATGATCTAAACGCTTTGAATTTTCCCAAACTTTGACCGTACGGTCAACAAGAGTACAATGATTTGCTCATAAATTTCTCTAACTAAAGATTCAATGCATGTAAAACCAATATGGCATTCCTACTTAAAGATTCAATGCATGTAAGTTCCTGGGACTTGACTACCTTGAGCAAGATGCTTGAGTGAGTGCACAGCTATGACGCCATTGGCTATGCCTTTCCAAAGTGCTTGACTTTTCCCTTCTAAAGCCCTTTCTCATCCGCTGAGCTTCTGCTTTCTCGGCACAATATCTCTCTTTGACAGCACGATGATGCGTAGTAGACAAAGAACGGGTCACTTTCGATGATTTTCTATGGTCGAAAGTTTAGTGTACTCACCCCAATCAGATTTTTGTGTCCTACCAAAGCTTCTATTATTGCATACAGCTTCTTTTAAAGAGTCCAACAAAGAAGAAGACACTCCTCTATGACACTGCCTTTTCTTTATTCCCCTAGACCTCCTCTAGGTTTTGCCTTTCTTATCTCAGCATATTCAGAGGAAAAAAAATAATATGCAGTTCTTAGAACTTCCTTTACCAAATCCTCTCACTCCATCGAATTCAGCACCTTCTGCTCGTGTCTTCACTTCTACTTCGCTGGGGCATCAACCCATCAAACCTAGATACAACTCGAGTTCTTTTGCTAGATTGTACACTTCATTCAGAAATTTCTCTCGGCCACTCATCAGTTTGGGAAAAAGCAACCTTTCAGTTAGAGTTCAATGTGGAACGGCAGTACATGTTGGCCGTCAAAATGACATCCTAGGATCAACATAACTAGAAACTCGAACATATTAAAGAAGAAGACAGCGATTTGCAAATCTGATTTGCAATCCATCATTATTTATGTGGAATGCCGACGATTTGACGCTTAGACAACGATCCAACGTTCAAGTTCTTCTCCTCTATGACCTCGGATCCTCACTCAATGAGACCAGCCCTCACAACTTGCCTTATGTGAGATGATAGTGTGTTCGTGGAAGTATGAGAGTTAGAAAAGAGACTTTAAGCATTTATTTATAGAGTTTTAAACTGCCCTCTCATGGCCAAAGCTATTCAACTCGGCCCATAAAGTTGCCCATATTCGACTATTAAGAAACTTATGTCTTACCTTATTAGACCAATCCCGTAAAATGATAATTTATAATTTATAATTTCAATTTTTACATGAGGAGGTGTGTGGAGCTTGCGAGGATGGCAATTGGCTATACGAGCCCCAATCCTATGGTGGGATATGTAATTGTCAAGGATGGAAAGATCGTCGGTGAAGGATTCAATCCTAAAGCTGGCCAGCCTCATGCTGAGGTCAGTTACATAAGCCCATGTTAAGGTTTCACCCTCTATCTTTAGTTGCTTAATAACTAGGGGGACTAGAACTTCACTTTTCCTCCGTTTAGAGGACACTGCATTGTGTTTTGGCTGGTATTTTTCGTTCTGTGGCTGGAGAAGATGGTGTTGGGGTGGTCCAACTATGACCACTACTAGGTTTGAAGCTTCATTCCCCCACCTTCCAAGTAGATGACAGGAACACGAGGCCAGAGTTTAGCACACCCATGACTTCACCTAGGTCACAGCCAGGGAACTCGAGATATTGATGTGGTTTGTTCACATTTTAACTGATGACAAGCTTTCTCTTTTGCTGTTCTAAAGTTGAACATTGAAAGCGTCCGGGATCCCAGCTAGTATCGAGAAGAAAACAATTGTGATCCCTGCCTGCAGAATATCATTAGTGATTTTGAATGAGTAGTTGAAATTGTATCCTCTACTTAATTCCATGGAATAACGAAAACTTCTTCTGTGCAACCATGATTTAGGTTAAGAAATTTCAAAGTCGATCTTGTTGTCTTATAAACTAGTTGCATGACAGCACCCATATGCAGGTGTTTGCTTTGAGAGATGCTGGGGATTTGGCGGAGAATGCAACTGCTTACGTGAGCCTGGAACCGTGTGACCATTATGGAAGGACTCCACCGTGTACAGAAGCACTGATCAAAGCCCAAAGTAAGAAAGGGGGTAGTTGGGATAATAAATCCTAATCCAATTGTAGCTTCCAAAGGTGTTGAATAGATTAAGAGCTGCGGGGATCAAGGTGAGTGTTGGTGTGGAGGAAGCGCTATGCAAGAAGCTCAATGAGGCCTATACCCATCGGATGCTCACTGGAAAACCTCTTCTTGCTCTCAGGTGAACTTTCTACAGTTTTCTGTTGTATACGAAGTGCAAATGTTGATCTTCATGTCGAGAAAAATTTTCATGCATGGAGACAAGTACTCGTGCTTATACATGTATCTTTCAGCTGGTTGTGACGAAATCTTGGTCGAAGTAGCTGCTTCAGTAAAGATAGGTCTTTGGTTATATATTTCTATCAGAATTGAAGAAGATGCACCAATTTGCATGTGCCGGGAGAAAGCATCCTTAAACAATACTGGAATTGAACTTTTGAATCAAGTAACTGAAATAGTTTCTATGGCTTTTTAGTTTTAGGTGCTCCATCTCCCTTAATGGACAAGTCTCAGATCATGTTGGTGAAGGAGCCATTGACTCTGGTGGGTACTACTCCAAGTTACTGCAGGAATATGATGCAGTCATACTCTCTTCAACCTACTTATCTGATAAACCGTCTCTTCCCACTTCCCAAAAACCCAGTGCTAAGCAACCCCTTCGGATATTAATAGCAAGAAGTTCCAATGCCTCGCTCGAAGTCCCGGGTCTGACTGCAGGAGTTAATCCCAAGCTTATAATCTTTACAGGCAAAGAGAGCGAAGTGGAATCAAAAGTGTCGCTGGAAGGAGTCGAGACAGTTATTTCAGATCAGATTACTATGAATGCCATCTTGGACTATTGTACACGTCTAGGTCTGTGCAGCGTCCTGTTAGACTACACAGGGAATACAGATAACTTAGAAGAGCTTGTAAAGGAGAGTGTCGAGCAGAATATGCTGCGGAAGATTGCGGTTGAAGTATTGCCTCTATGGTGCGAAAGGGACAACAGAAATGCACGTTTCCCATTGAACACAGAGGAAGTTAAGCAAGATGAAGAACCTGCAACCCAAGATCTACAATCAGAGCATCATCCTGGAGGGTCATCTTTAGCAGAAGAACCTCGTCCTAGACGCTGTGCACGCAGATGATCTGTGACATTTGCTTCGCTCCTGAGAATTATTATGTATCCGGCTCTGCTTGTGTGAGCTGAACTGTAGAGTTCGGAAATGGATTTTCTTCATGGATTTATTGGGATTAGCCTGAAGAATGGTGCATCCGGTCTTTGCCCAACTTTAGTATGGCATATACGCAAAATTGGAAAACAAAGCAATTACGTTATAGCATACTCCCAATGGTGTGGAAAAGATACATGATTGATTATTACACCATTGATCTGAGAGAGTTGATAGTTAAAATCCTCAAATTAAGGGCATGTGAGGCCATTTGTATAGATATATATATATATATATATATTTATTTATTTATTTTCATTAACAATGTATGCTCCACTTTTCCTTAATTTCATGTACAGACATCTAGTTGTGGACGCTAGAAAAATGATGGGAGAGGGAAATACATACGAGAACGAGAATGAGATTTTCGTGTGTACCGGATATGATGACCAATGATGTTATGGAGGGCTATTGGATAACTTTTAGGTGGTGCTACTAGTGACGGAGGACTGAGCTTGTAGGCGGTTGCCTAGTGAGCTACTGGCAATGCCGGTGTTCGAGTGTGGCGGCAATGGGTGGGCGCTAATTTTGGGGGTGTCAGCGAAGGCAGATCTAGCAGTGGGTGGACTGCTATTTGTTCCTTGTTTAATGGAGAGAGAGAGCAAGAAGAAAGTGCTGAGGTGGACAATAAGTGGGCACCACGGTGTACAGATTGATGACAAGTCTAACAATATGGATGTCGTCCAAGTAGGCATGGTGTTTGTTCATTGCTTATAGGGATAAGTATCGTTTTAGGTAGAATCTAAGAATTTGTCCGGTTTCAAATTGTAAGATATCTAGGATGGTATCCAAATTCAAGTGTGTAATTTAAAATCACCGCTATGAACTTCCATTTATAATCATATTTATGATAAGACTTTTATTAATATTTCATAATTTTTATATGTCCCCAAGAGCCTGAGGAGCCTCAGTATTACACTGAGCAGCTCAACCAACTACACCACAGTTCGGAACTTCAGCTCTTGTGGATCAGCGTTCGTAGTGGACCAGGAGTCGTTTAATGTCTCCGAATACAAGCTCCCTGTCCCGGATGATTTGGAACTCAGAAATTACTTGCGATTCAAAGAGAACTCACAGGTTGTCCTGGATTGGGTAGTTGAACGGCATTTGACCTGTGAGGTAGCGCAATCGAACCGATCGAGCTATCCCTGCGGCGCCAACAGTAACTGCTCTGACTTCCAAAAGGGAATGGTTATCGTTGCTTCTGTAAGCCTGGGTACACAGGGAATCCCTATGCCCCCGCTGTCCCCAAACTCCGCAGGATGTGAAGGTATTCTTCTGTTCTCTTTGCGAGCCAAATTTTTTTTGTTTGAATTGGGCCAGAATTTCCGTGATCCAACCTCCTCCAGCCAGCTCTCCATTGAGTTGAGTTAGATGCTTCAATACAACCCATACGTTATTTTTAAGAAGCGAAATAACACATGAACGTACACTTACAGTTTCACCTTTGATTCTGTTTGATATAGACATCGACGAGTGCAAGGATCCAGGACGATATCCATGTCATGGGAATTGCAAGAATACAGCCGGGGACTACACATGCCACTGCCCGTTTGGCATGGATGGTGATGGCAAAGTCAGTTGCCATATTTCTCGTCTTGCCACAATCGCTGCAGGTAACTCTAATATATTCGTGATGGTCACTCAACATTCTAAGCTGCTCTTGCTCTAGACTACGAGTCCCCTTGCTATTGATCCGGCTTATGTTTTTTATGTTCTCAAATTGTTCTCACTCTACATTCAACTCTAGCGATCACCAGTCATCAATATGGTTGTAAATGGGCTCCAACTCATTTATGCTTAATGTCTCGAACACACGTTTTAGCATCTGAAACCTTAACTTTAACTACCTTATCAACTCCTCAATGTGCTTTCATCAAAGAAATCCCCACGCGCCTTGAGAAGTAGGGGCAATTTTCTTAGAACTAGACTCTTCAATGACAGCCTATTATTTTTGGCATAGCATCATGGTGTTTCCTT
This sequence comes from Eucalyptus sp. ANBG9806169, assembly GCA_014182395.1. Classification (NCBI taxonomy): domain Eukaryota; kingdom Viridiplantae; phylum Streptophyta; class Magnoliopsida; order Myrtales; family Myrtaceae; genus Eucalyptus; species Eucalyptus sp. ANBG9806169. The sequence continues at coordinate 1,302,661 of CM024576.1, read as the reverse complement.
TCATATTGACACGCCTCGATCACCAATTTCGACTAGTTACAGTTCCCCTAATGCAAACTCGATGCACCATTCAATAATACCCCACAAGCAACCCTTGGCTAATATAATTCCCAAATAATTTCACAAGAACATCACGAATCATGACACGGATGTAGACAAAGTGGCGAACACCAAATAAACCTCTATCACTCAAAATGCTTCAACAAAACTAGCAATTTAGAGTCTATAAACTCGTTTGCTTACAAGTATAAGCTCATTCACTTAGATTCAAGAAACAGCCACTCTAGTATCACGGGTCGATACTTGAGATTGAGACAGTGTGGCAACTTAGGCTTCATTTGGTTCGTTGAGTCGCCTAAAGGCGAGCCTTTTTCCCAAGGAACGAAGGTTCACTCACTACATATATCCTAGAGAGAGAAGCTCTAAGAGAAAATGCACTTCTATTGCTCAAATGAGGAAAGCACTACTACTTAAACATGAGAATTTTCAATTACTATCTTTTCAACTACCATCTATCCTATTAATTACAATACTATCATCTATCCCATTAAATACAAGAAATATCTTGAGTATACATATCCTTTACCGTCCTTGAGAGTATTCTAGAATCCTTATGAAAGCCTTAGAGCCCAAGACACTTCAAGTCTTGCTGACAGTGTGTATCATCTTTTTGGCCGCTCGGGTCTTGAAATCTCTGGTCCATGACAATAGTCTCTGACAGTTCTTCCTCTAAAAGTGCCGCTTCTCCTCTGGGGTGTTTCTTAGGATCTTTGGGGAATGAGTACTCAATCACTTGATGTTTATCATATAAAAAATTAATTTTTTTTTTTTAGTATTTTGAATAGAAACTACGAAAATTTGTATGGTGTTATGATCTGCTATGACCCGAGATTCCGTTTCCCTGCCCCCCCCTCTTTTTGGCTTTTTCTTTTCCTTTTCTTTCTCAGTTTTGACCGAGAGAGACACACGGCCACACCCTGTTTTCCTTTCTTTGGTCGGATCTCGACTGCACCCACCACACTTATTTTTCTTTTAATACACCCTGACCAATTTTGGCTAAAAGGATAAAAGGTGCAACCGTTGTATTGAATTTACAACTTTACCCACATGACCAATGATACATAAATTACCTCAGTTGGGTTCAAAAACACAAAACTCAACCCTCTAATGCAAGGTCGTCGACCTTGGCGTGTACACGGAGAGACGCTTGGGGAGTTGTGGTGGCTTCGACGGGCATTTGATGGGAAATGGCTCTTAGCGCACGTGTATGTGATTTTTCGGAAAATGTGAGTGCGTTTCGGTAAAGTTGGGGCATTTTTTATGGTGCGGCTCAATCCGGATACTCCATTTGGTGGCTGATGTGTCAATTATTTAAGCCGATAAACGTAAGAACAAATTTTAGTTCTAAAATTTACAAGGTCTATATTCATTACTTGTCAAGGTAAATCAATCATTCGGGAGAGAAACTGATCCACCCATTTTTCAATTTTGTGTGGCAGTCATTGTAGCGGCAACGTTGTGCATAGTTGTTAGTGGCTTGGTCTTGCTCATATGCAAGAGGAGGGCTAAAGAGAGATACTTTAGGCAAAATGGAGGAGAGATCTTGAAGAACCAGAGAGTGAAAATCTTCGATGAGGCACAATTGGCTAAAGCCACCAACAACTATGATGCTACCAACAAGCTCGGTGAGGGTGGTTTTGCTTTAGTTTACAGAGGAAGAATCAACGGCGACGTTTTAGTCGCAATCAAGAAGCCTAGAGATGTCCTTGTCAAGAAGCCAAAGGACATGAACAAAGACAGCTCTCTGAACACTCATGCTGAATTCCTGCATGAAATTGGCATCATTTCCCAAGTGAATCATAGGAACTTGGTCAAGCTCTTGGGCATATGTTTGGAGACAAAAGTGCCATTGTTGGTCTATGAATACATCCCCAATGGGACTCTCTATCACCACATTCATGACAAGAGATCAACAGTCTTGCACTCGTGGAAGAATCGCCTCAGGATTGCCTTGGAAGCTGCCTTGGCCCTCGAGTACTTGCATTCCCTGGCTGACCCGCCGATCATTCACGGCGATGTTAAGTCTCTGAATATACTTTTGGATGAGAAATACTGTAAAATATCGATTTTGGAGCCTCGATTTTGATTTCACCGGAAAGACTCATATAGCTGAAAGAATACAAGGCACAATAGGTTATCTTGACCCTGAGTATCTCACTAATGGGGAATTAACCACGAAGAGCGATGTCTATAGTTTCGGGGTTGTCCTTGTGGAGCTCCTTACCGGAGAGACACCGACTCGGCATGCAAAATGGGGAAAAAATCAACATTATTCGATCTTTCATCTCTGCTGTGGAGAACCGAACACTCCTCCATAGTATAAATTTTGAGGCATCCGATGAAGCTGAAGTGCGGGAGATCGAGGCAGTCGGTTCGCTTGCTAGAAAGTGCTTGAATTATAATGGCGTGAGTAGGCCAACAATGTGGGAAGTGGCCGAGCAAGGCGGCGGGATCAACAAGAAATTGTGGGCAGATCAACGGAACAATGAGGAGACTCAAGGTTTACTCGACGAGACAAGATGTGATTCTCTACGGACTGCGATTAGTGCAATGAACAAACCGGAGTCGATTGATCTTTTGGTATTTGACATCGAAGCGGACACAACCAGTTCTAGCGTCCGATTCATGGTTTCTAGTGTGGGGAAATGTACAAGAAACAAAACCAATGGTCGTATGCTCGTCCCTTGATCTTTTGATTAAGGTCCCGATTAATTAGCTATTTTAAAGTTTTTATAAGGGGTGATTCTATTTTAAATTAAGTACGGGGATTATGCATGATTGTACTCACTTCTGTTCTAGCTATAAATTGTAGAGCTCTGAGGAATAGCCATTTTATTTAACGAATGAATAATTATGAAAGACTGGTTGTATATCTAATTGAAAAATTTAACAGGAAATTACTCTTTTGAATTTCAGTTTCACATACTGTAATATTCAAATCTTTTTTACCAAGTCCAAAAGGAGCGGTGGGACCCACTTTTGATTGAAAAAAAGAAAAAGGAAATAAAAGGCTGAAAAGTCAAAAAAAAAAAAAAGAGGAAAAGAAATAAATAAATAAAAAAAGGGTGTTCAGCTCATTGGTCGAACCAGTTCGGGAAGAAAGAAGAAAAAGAAGAAGAAAGAGGGAAAAAGGAAAGGAGAAGAAGGGGAAAGGGGTTTGCGTGTACAAGCTATGGGCATCTTGCCGAGCCAGCTCGATTCAGTAATGTAATGTCCAATAAGTACTCGTGCTTCTCATTCATTCAATTGGAGTAGTTTCGATTTTAGAGCTTGGAATTTAGAATTATGTGAGATTCGAGCCATGAAATCCTTTTTGAGTCATTAAGCCATGCATGTATGTATGTATATATGCATGTGTGTGTGTATATATGAAGTTTAGGGTGTCTTTAGACTCATAGGATTTTACAAAACTTGATGAGCTTACGGTTTGCCTAAAACAAAATTTTGAAATTTCCCACGCATGATAAACAATGTACATCTAGCAATTTCGGGGCCATATTTTGTTGGTTTTTGACTTAATTTCAGAATGTTGAGTTGGGCTCCTTATAGTATGTTGAAAGAACTTTTTATTGACCGTGAAAACATTTGAAATAGGGTTCAATGGAAAGAGTTATGGCTTAACCAAATTTCGCGCTCAAGTTTTGTATTGTGGACAGCTTGAATAATCGCTTAGGATATGAGATTTATTAGTACGTATGCGTCATTTTATGCATAGTTTAGTCGAGCCATTAGTTGAGATAGCGTTTTACTTGATTTTGATGTTATTTCTCGCTTATATCATAGGAATGCGAGTTTGTTGATTTGAGAGACTTATTGTTTGGTTTAAGAAATATCCAAGTGAGTAGTGCTATCTCTTCTATGGATTTGTAAACTCATGTCTTGAAAGAGATAAATATTTGAGTATTATACGAGTAATTAAAGCATGTATGTTGTATAAAAGTTTGGATTGAGCAATTACTACCTTTTAATTTGAGAACAATTTTATGAAAAGTATTATGAAATGATATATATAGCTTTGTGAATTGGTTTATGGAATAAGTTATAAAATAATATTGAGAAATGTTTTATGAAAAACATCACAAAAAGTTATAGATATTGATTTGTGAATTTGGTTTATGAAATGATATGAGAATTGCTTTACGAAAAAGTATTTATATCGGATGAACTAAGTTAAAAAATGATATATGATTGGTTCATGAAATGTTTTGTGGATTATGAGATTGATTATGGATTGAATTTTTGGATATTAGAGGATGTGGCTTTAGTGCTCAATATTGTTGTAAGCCCATGAAAGGGCTTGTGGGTATGCATATCAGATTTAAGATACTTTTCAGGGTCAAGCCACCAATTTTGTAGGTGAAGACCTTGTCAAGGGAAGAATCTTGATCGTTTTGGCTTGATATATGCATTGATAAGTGCACGGATCCAAGACAATATCCATGTCATGGGAATTGCAAGAATGAGCGTGGCAACTACACATGCGACTGCCCATTTGGTATGACTGGGGATGGCAAAATCGGTTGCCAAACTTCTCGTCTTGTCATGATTGCTGCAGGTAATTCTACTTCCCTTGCGGACGTCGCTCTCAACAGTCTAAGCTATTCTTGCTTTAGCCTATGAAGTGGCTTGTGTTGAGATGTTCTGAAATTGTATTTGATTCTACTTTGGGAAAAAAAGAAAATAAAAAGGCAAGTCTCACCTGTTGATAAATTTTTGTGTCTTAGGATATTTTGTATAGGAATTACAAAAACTGTGAGGAGTCGTGATCCATTACAATCCGAAAATCCATTCCAGGTAACCCAGAACTGGCCCTCATCTGAGTTTTTATTTTTATTTTTTATTCCCTTTATTCACCGAGAGACCCACACGGTCTGTTTTTCTTTCTTTTGATCGTCTATTCACCGCTGGCCACACTTCTTATCGCTTTTGGTTCAAAAACACCCCAACCCCTTTTGGATTAAAGGCTAGAAGGTCCAACCTCTATCTATATGATTGTGGCTTTGACCGGCATTTAGGATGCGAATGATAACTATTTTATTTTTCTATTTTTGGGAATAGATTTGGAATAAAATTTATTTAATAATGTAATTTTATTTTTCTATTTCCGAAACAAAATTTTAGCCTATAAATAGTTTTGGAACAAAATGGAAAGTGGAAATTTTTAACTTTTTTTATTTCTAGAATAGAAATAGAAATAAAAACTCTTCTTATCGCTCACCCTTACTTTTCTTCACCTGGGTGGAGATATTTAAGAAGTCTTATCAAACGATTTTCTATTCTAGGAACATAAATTTTGTGTCATCATCAAATGTGTATCTTCGCTCAAAAATTTATCCTCGAAATAAAATTAGATAAATTTATTTTTAGTTAGAAATTATTCTTAGAAACAAAATGGTTATTACTCGCGCCCTTAATGGCCAATGGCTAAGGACCTAAGGCAGAGGTTGGTGACATTACAAGGAATTTGATTGGTGCATACGCACGCGCGTATATGGTTTTGTGGAAAATGTGAATCTATTTTAGCAAGCTGGGGCATTTTTGTGGTGTAGCTTTATCTAGATTCTCCATTTGGTTAAGGGGTCAAGTTAAGATTAAATTTTAGTTCTTAAATCTAGAAGGTCTGAACTCAATATGTATAAAGTAAAAAAAAAATTGGGGGAGACTAATCCATTCATTACTCAAATTTGTGTGGCGGTCATAGTAGCGGTAACCTTATGCATAGTTGTTAGTGGCCTAGTCTTGTTCATATGCAGGAGTAGAGCTAAAGAGAGATACTTTAGGCAAAATGGGGGAGAGATCTTGAAGCACCAGAGAGTGAAAATCTTCACTAAGGCACAATTGGTTAAAGCCAACAACAACTATGATGCTAGCAACAAGTCAGTGAGGGTGGTTTTGCTTCAGTTTACAGAGGCAAAATTGACGGCCTCATTCTAGTCGTGGTCAAGAAGCCTAGAGATGTCCCTATGAAGAAGCCTAAAAAAAATGAACAATGATGTATCTATGAGTACTCACAATGAATTGTTGCATGAAATCAGCATTGTATCACAGGTGAATCACAAGAATTTGGTCAAGTTGCTAGGCATATGTTTGGAGACAAAAGTCCAATTGTTGATCTATGAATTTATTCCAAATGGAACTCTCTATCACCACCTTCATGACAAGAGATTGACTGTTTTGCGGTAATGGAAGAATCGCCATAGGATTGCCTTGGAAGTTGCCTTGGCTATGGAGTACTTGCATTATGACATCAATCTGCCAGTCATTTACCGTGATGTCAAGTCTCTAAATATACTTTTAGACAAGAAGTACACTGCAAAAGTATTCGATTTTGGAGTCTCGGTTTTGATTTCACATGGAGAGACTCATATAACCGAAAGAATACAAGGCACAATAGGTTATATCGACCTTGAGTATCTCTACACTAGTGGATTAATCACAAAGAGTAACGTTTATAGCTTCAGAGTTGTCCTTGTGGAGCTCCTCGCTAGAGAGACATCGACTCAGCATGCAAAATCCGAGGAGAAGATCAACATCATCCAATCTTTCATTTCTGCCATAGAGAACCGGACACTCCTCCAGATGATAAATTTCGAAGCAACCAATGAAGTTGAACTGCAGGAGATCGAGGTGGGCGGTTCGCTTGCTAGAAGGTGCTTGAATTATAATGGCATGAATTAGGGGTGTGCAAAAGAACCGGGACCCGCCCGGACCGCCCGGAACCGGACCGGAACCGCCCAAAACCGGCGGTTCTTGAGGGAACCGGTCCGGTTCCCGGTTCCAAGTTTTGGGAACCGGTGAGTACCGGTCCGGTTCCCCGGTTCCACGGGCGGATCCGCCCGCCCGCCCACCCGGACCGGACCGATTAATTTTTAATATAAAAAAAATTACTAAAACAAAACAAACCCTAGATAGCGTTAGCACTTAGCAGCCGTGTCTCTCCGGTTTACTGGTTGAAGTGTTCTTTCAGTCCGGAGCTTTTGCAAACCAACCGCCCTCGACGGTTGTCTTCTCCGTCCAGCAGCCGCCTCGAACCGGCCGCCGGACGTTGCGAAGCAGCTCACCCCTCCGGCTCGCAGCGCTTTGCTAAGGCTCGCGGTCTTGATCTCTTCGTTGCCGCTGCCGCTCACGCTCGCACTCACTTCGCTGCCACGGTAGTCAGAGGCCAGGGAGAGGCGCAACCGGAAGACCATCCCTCTCGAGGAATACGCCACGACCCGTGAGTCTCCTGAGCCCTCCCGTTTGTTTTTCTTTTTTTTTTTCTCGTTCCTCGGTTTCTCATCGCGTCGAGAGCATGAATTTGGTCGTGCTCTGCTGTCGCGCGTGCCAGGGGATGTTGCCGATTCCCTTGTTTGTAGTTGGACGCAATTGTCAAAAGTGAATGCACCACCAAAACTGAATTCGATGAGTCAGATGGAGTGTTTGAAACACGTGCTTCATCCATCCTTGTGATTGAGTGAGCAAGTTGCTACGATGATGCAAGTGATGCTAGTATAATAGGCATTTGAGGAAGTAATTTGACTCAGCGATGTCGTTAGGTACGTCTTGGACTAGAATGCTTTTTCAGTAGATCTGCAAGTAGTGGTTTTTAGTCAGGATGAGGCCTTGGAGCTTGTTGGTAATAGAGAGGCTTGACAATGACTTGGCATCGATGGTGTGGTTTCATCCCAATGTCTCCACATTTTCTGCTAGTATCCGCAGCATATCTAATTTCTCCTAGTATCCGCAGCATATCTAATATGGACATGAGGTTATACAAAGTGGAGAATTTTAATTGCTTGAACACTGTTCATTTAACTTACTAGTCACTGTGAACTGTGGTTTCATTGTGGAGGCTAACAATCTGAATTGCTTGCCCACACTCCTTGTCATATCTTATAGTAGAGTTGCCTAAGTGTTTGCGGACAAAATTCTCTTCTGGTGAGTCTTTGAACTCCAATATGGTCTTTCCCAGTTCTTTTGTTTATTTTTTCTCTAGGTTTGTTTGTTGAGGTTATAGCAGAATGTTGGCCTTTTATATAAGAATATCATTTCTCGGATTTTATTTGAAACTAATTAAGATTTTCATCTCGTGGTCAATGAGACCGGTTCCATGGATCCACCCGGGAACCGGACCGGACCGGCGGTCCGGTTCCCGGGTGGATCCCGGTTCCAATTTTTCGGAACCGGTCCTTAGCGGGCGGTTCCCGGTTCTAGGTCAGGAACCGCCCGCCCGGACCATGCACACCCCTAGCATGAATAGGCCCATGACGAGGGAAGTGGCCGAGCAACTAGCTAGGATCAACAATAACTTGTGGCGTGATCATCGGAACGGCAAAGAGACTAGATTTTTATTGGATGAGACGAGATGTGATCCTCTCTGGACTTCAATCAGTGAGATTAACAAACCGGAGTCGACTGATCTTTTGGTATTTGACATCGAAGCAAGCAGCTACTCCCAGCATCTAATTCGAGGTGTCTAGCGTGCGGCTATGCACAAAAAACAAGTCCAATTGTCGTATGTTTATCCTGATCTTTTGATTAAGGTTCTCTTTTTATCTTACAGCTGATTAATTTGTGATTTTGAAGTTATAATAAGGGATGATTCTGCGGAAAGACACCTTAGAATAAGTATTCGAACAATTCCATGAGAAATTACACTTTTATAATTGAAAATTGAAGTTTCACATAGAACTTCTGTCCCAAAATAAAGCACGAATTCTTTGTCATTATATTGGCATTTTTTTTTTCGACTTTTTTATCTTCATAGAAAGGAAGAGCTGCAGGAGTGCGAGAATGACAGACTCTACTCACAAAATAAAATATCTGCTTTTGAGAATTTCCGGCCCGACCAATTGCACGATAACGTTACAACTTTTCGAGGTCGTTTGAGACCATGACAAGAAATACACAGAGAGATTCTCACTATATATGTAATACAATCTCATTCCTTGGGAAGATATCTTTAATTATAAGGATTGCAAAAAGTTTTTGTCATAAAATAAAGAATACTTCTCACCTGTGGCAGTGGAGACGGATGTCTGGTGGCGACGGGTGGCAACCGGTGATAGTGACCGAGGGCGGCAACGGGCAGTGAGCAGTGCTGGCGCCAATAGTCATTGAGTTGAGTGTTCGATAGTTATGTGGGGTTAATAATGTGAAACAGGAATCTAAATACTAGCAATCGCTAGGCAAATTCAATTCCACACTTTCCGAGAAACCTATTCCATACAAAATCTAAGGCTATATTTGATAACCATCATATTTCTCTATTTTTTTGTTCTTTTGTTCTTCAGAATAAAGAAAGAAGAGACTTCTATTTTGTAACATTAATTTTTTTATTCTCTAGAACAGATTAATAATCATGGAATAGATTTGGAACAATAACAAAAAGTAGAAAAAACTACTTTTTTGTTCCTAAGAATAAAAAGAGAAATAAGGTCATCTTAAAAAAAACAAGCTCAACGTAATCTAATACTCATCTTTACACAATCAAAACAAGGTTTGGTCTCATGACTTGATTTGACTACGCTTTTGGAATAAAATAATAAAATTCGCAAATTCAGGAAAAAAAAAAAAAAAAATTAGTAGTTTTACTAGATTTTAATGTTAATTCTAGTTTATAATTAGTTGAGCATAAAAAAAGGTGAAAATCTTTTTGATAAAATTGGATTCAAAATTGAATAACCCTTTACTATATGGATTTTTGAATACTATTTTCTTTTAGAGATGATGTTAGGTCGCGAAAACTTCACAACTCATGTCATATTCCCTTAAGATTCTATTGGAGACATCCTTTAAGATCATTCTCAATTCCATTTTAATAGAAAATTAGATGCCTTTGAGCGGGTTTTCGCATTACCATTTGTCTTGTGTTCATAGCAATCGAATAAGATTGTGCTCCATGGATTCCCAATGTCATTTGCTTGAAGGTTTGATGAGTTTGTGCAAATAAGCACACCAAAGATTGCCTCCATACTCAATTGTTCCATCATTGCCCATTCTACGAGCAACATTTGTTCTTCTTCTTGCAGCTAAAAAAAGCTCAAAAGGCCTATGCACTGTTTATTTTCACATACGTTCTATTGGAATGTTCATTTTAAGTTATGACTATTGCCATTATGAGTAAGTTCATCGCTGCTGCCTATCACATTATTGGTGGGAGTAAACCTTACCCTATTACTGGGGTGATGAGTCCAATTCCACATTCATTTCTCTCCAAACATGAAAATTGTAGGAATTGGGATTCCATTCTAGGAGGAATCTAGTTCCGCATTGAACCGAACAAAACAAGTTTAGCCAGATTTTTTATAAACTCATCCCAATTATAGATTTGAGTTATCCAAACACTCAAATCTGCAAGCCTCGTATGGAACCTACTAGATCTACCGTAGTGGCTCAAATCTCTTGATGATAAAAGACTAAACCTTTAAATAAAGATGTTCACGTAGTTAATTTGACTCCGTTGTTTACTAGCATCACTTAGATTAGATGTACTCCATGTCATCCTGCTTAACTTCTGTGTGAATCACCATAGCTCAATTGATGACCCTCAACATGGTTGTGAGATATTATAGGATTACTACCATTTGTTCTAAAAACTTAAGCTTTTAGAATCGTGGTCAATTCTTCTATATCGGCATCATGTCAGCTGGATATAGTTGTGGTCATTGACTGGCTCTAATGTGAAGAGTCACTTGGCTGCAGCTCAAGCATCGGCATCGACGAAACTAGATTTGCCAAAAACCGGTAAGAGGAGAGCAAGAGGAAGCCCAGATTGGAGAACAAGCTGCGATGAATGCTGACTAACTTGGCTGCTGCTGAGGCATTGCATCAACGAAATTATGTATACAGAAACCGGCAAGAAGAGAACCGGTAGAAGAGCAAATTGAGAAAAAGGAAAAGATGAAGGCGGCTGTGTCGTGTTTTCTTCCAATGGCCTTGGCTACTACTGCCAGGAAGGACAGCTGCAACCGAATGTGCGGGAACATGAGCGCTCCTTTCCCATCCTGGCTGGAGGAGATTTGCGCGTGGAGCTCCAGCCCGGTCCTCATTTTGCAACTACGCTCTGGATTTCCCGAAGCTGACCCTGTCAGCGACATCCCTATGTCCGACATATCCTTGGAAAAGGGAACGATGACCGTTAGCACATATCCTTGGATAAGGGGACGATGACCGTTGGCAAGTACAGAGCTTTCGAATGTTATGACAAGACTGGCCGTCTGCTTGATGACTCTTACTCGTATGGGTGTCGATCACAGTGGGCAAAGACGAGCACCTTAGCTCTTATCTTGGACACGATCAGGACTTTTCGGGGTGGATGCTTCTCCCAGTGCAGCGGACAATGACTTCATGCCTGAGAGCACTTGCTCCAGCTTAGGGTGCTGCTAGGCATCGATCCTAATGGCCTCAGAAGCCTTATTATAAGCATGGACAGCTTAACGAATTACACGCCAGTTTACAACTTCAGCTCTTGTGGATCAGCGTTCCTCGGGGACCAGGAGTCGTTTAAGGTCTCGCATTGCGCATAGACAATGACATAAGGGTTGTGCTGGATTGGGTAGTTCAACGGGATTTGACCTGCAAGGAAGTGAAATTGAACCAATCGAGCTATGCCTGCGGCACAACAAATCTGCTCCGACTTCAAGAACGGGCAGGGTTATTGTTACTTCTGTGAGGCTGCATACATGGGAATCCATATGCCTCCCCGCTGTCTCCAGGATGTCTAGGTATTGTTTTGTTCTCTTTCCGAGCAAAAAACGTATACGTTTGGATCGGGCCACAATTTCCACGATCCAACTTTCTCAAACCATTTTTTAATTGAGTTTGAGTTAGATGCTTCAATCCAACCAGTATGCAATCTTAGGAGGCAAAAAGGACGTGAACGTACGTTTACAGTTCACCATCGATTCTGCTTGATATAGACATTGATAAGCGCAAGGATCCAGGACGATATCCATGTCAAGGAAATTGCAAGACTAAGCCTGGGAACTACACATGCAACTGCCCATTCAGCATGACTGGTGATAGCAAAGTCGGTTGCCGACTTTTTCATGGAAAATAACTTCAAAAAATATTTTTCAGATTTTTCAATGTTCGATATTTTCGGAATTTCATGTTTAGAAAATAAATTATTTGAAGAAAACATTTTCCATTAAGGGAAAAAAAAGTCTTCTAAATTAGAAGAAAATAATTTCCACTTTTGAAAAGTGAAAAACATTTTCCTCACTTGGTTTATCTTATTTCACACCCTACAAGCCCTCACTCCCGCCTCGTTCTTCTTCTTCTTCTTTTTAAATTTATTTATTTATTTAAATTCGAATTATTTTTTCTTTTTCTTCTTCTTTTCTTTTCTTTTTATCTTTTCTTTTCTTTGTTTCCTTGCTTCTTCTTTATTGGCCACGGCGATGGCCGGCTAGTGACAAGTGAGCCTCCGGCTCGCCGGCAAGCACGAGGCTCTCCCATCTCTAGCGAGCTCAGGCTCGCTCCTCGCTAGATCAGTGAGCGCGAGTGTCAAGCTTGAGGCTAGTAAGCTCAAAGCTCACCGATCTGGCGAGGCTTGAGGCCAACGAGCTCGAGACTCACCGGATTGACAAGTGCGAGCCTCGCCACAAGCTCGAGCTCGCCGATCTGGCGAGTCGACAAGTAGCGAGCCTCGAGCTCGCCAACCTCATGCCTCGCCAGATCGGTGAGCTCCAAGCTCACCAGCCTCATCACTCACCAACGAGCACGATCAGCAAGTAGCGAGCCTAAGCTCGCCAATGGGCAAGCACCTGTGGTCGATCGCTTGCCAAGTGGAGGAAAACAAATAATAGAAAAACGAAAAGAAAAGTAATTTAATAATCGATTTTGGCCAAGAAGAAGAGGAGGAAAACAAAGAATAGAAAAACGAAAAAGAAAAAGTAATTTAATAATTGATTTTTTAAAAAAAAATATTTAAAAAATAAAAATAATGAAAAATCAATTTTAAAAAATAAAATAAATGAAAAAGAGTGTATGGAGGAAAAGGATTTTCCTTAAGATTTTCCTTACCAAATAATGGAAAATATTTTTCATTTCATTTTCAAGTTTCGCTTGAACACTAGAAAATAAATTACATTTTCCTTGAAAATGACTTTTTGGAAAATATTTTTTGGAAATGCCACATTTTTCACGAAATGAACAAACCCTAAGCTATTCTTGCTTTAGACTACAAGTCGATTGGCTATTGATCTGGCTTATGTTGAGATGTTCAGAAGTTGTTATCTGATTTTACTTTGCAACCGAGTGATTATTGGTCACCACTTGATGACCAATCGCATTAAAAAAAGAGGGAGTAATTCTCGCCCGTTGTGCCTTATGGTTTTATAGGAATTATGAAAATTTGTGAGGAGTTACGATCCGTTAGAGTTCGAGAATCCATTCCAGGCACCGCAGAACTGCCCCTCATCTAAGGTTTTTTTTTTTTAATTATTTCTCAGTATTCACCGAGAGACGCACCCTGACACACTCTGTTTTTCTTTGTTTTGGTCGTATATTCACACGCCACACTTCTGTTTTCTTTTACTTCAAAAGGTCCAGCCTCTATCTAAAACTGCAAGTTTACCCACATGATCAAAAGTACAAAAACGAACTCGATCGATTTTAAGGAAAAAAAAAATACTAACAGGCCTCGGATCTAAGAGTTGAAGGTTCAAGAACTATGAGATCCAAGGTCGTCGACCCTGAAATGTGACCACTGGAGAGAAAGCATATCGGTATTTGGTTATGCAGAAAATGTGAGAGGCATTTTCTGGATCCTCCATTTGGTAGCGTTTCTTGCTTGCACTGACTGCTCATTTGTTCGCCAACCTCAAGTTCAATCAATCAGATAAAACTCTCCAATTTGCAACATTGGCGGGCACACATAAGGATCTCGATCAAATCAAGGGCTGCACAGAGCACAGTCATTAGTTGAAAGAATTGATCGAGTTCAACATTGGCCTTGACTTCGTCAGTTTTGCAAAAAAAATTGTTACTTCTAAAAAATGTTTTTTAACTTGTCATTTTTCTAACAATATCTTTCAATATTTGATTAAAACTAAAAAAAACGAATTAAAAAATATTTTCTGATATTTGGTATAGAAAATCTAATTTTGGAGAAAATTATCAAAAAAAAATTAATTTTTTTAATTTTTTAATTTTTTTTGGCTTCTTCCTTGGCCAATCACCAGCCACAGGGGAGCCCAAGCTCACCAAATTTTGATAAGCTGAGATTTGTCATATTAGCGAGCTTTGAGCTTGCCACAGGTCAACGAGGCACAAGGCCTCGCCAAATCAACAAGCTGAAGCCTTGCCACAGGCGTTTAATGAGGCCCGAGCTCACCTATGGCTAGTCATTGGCCATCTTAATGGCCAACGACCAATTGAGGAAGAAGCCAAAAGAAAAAAAAAAAAAAAGAAAGAAAAGAAAAAGAAAATTTATTAAAATTTTGATTTAAAAAATAAAATAAAAAAAATAATTAAAATGAGTGCACGGGAGGAGAATATGCTTGGTCTAGGTGAAAGAAAGAGGAGGGAAAATGATTTCCTCCTTCAAAAAAAAAAAAAAAAGAAATCCTTTTCTACACTTTTACATGTGTTTTTTCATTAACAAAAAATATTTTCTTTAACTAGTTTATTTTTAATAAATAAACCAAATGTCAGAAAATCTGGCAATTTTTTTTTTTTAAAGTTGTTTTTCGTTAAGCAAATGGAACCTTAATGTTCCAATAATTTCACCAATTTTTTATTAGCTAGAATCGGGGGTCACATGCGTTGCATGTGGTTTGGGGATATTAACATTTTCATACAAAAATCATTATGGATGGCAACCATGTTCTTAACTTTTGGATCATCGTTGAGTTTATGGTTAATCCCGTACTAAATGTTTAATCTTCACAATAACTAGTCCGCACCAAAACATTAACCAGATCGTCAACATAAGTAAATACGTGGCTAGAAGTTATCCATATTAGAAATGTGGGTCATTATCGACGACCGTGGAAATTATTATCGAAATTAATATACATCAATAAACATTAGTTGAGCTATCAACACACGATAGCGAATGGAGCTTATGTTTGACAATTATCATAAAGATACAGATTAAAAGGGATCAAAAGATCACTGATTGAGACACCAAGTTAAGAGCAAAAACCTGGAGAGTACTAAAACTGAGTTACGAAATTTAAAATCACTGGTAAGTAAAACAATGAAGTCCAACGACTCATAGGAGAAGGAATAAAGTTAACACCTAAGTGCAAGAGATCGAGGCACAAATTTTAGAGAACAACCACCTAGACATGAGATCATGGCGACCTGTAAGCATGGAACTAAGATTCTCAAAGACATGGAAGCATGGCTAAAACTGGAAAATTTTAAAACTGCTCATAGGTGGTTACATTGAGAACACCATAAACGCTTGTGTTCGTCCACTAGAGCCCCCTCTTGTGAGCACAAACAAACATGTAATCTTTCAATCCTGCACTATAGTTATAATTTCCATATTTGCATCAATGATTAAATTCAAGACAAAACTTTCTAAGCTATGGTTGCAGAACAAGATCAAGGTGGAGATGTCGATATCTCAATAAATCACCGATAAGTAGAGAAGGCAGCTGGAGCCAGGCCTTGTATTCCTAGCCACCATGATAAGGATCTTTAAGGAACAACAAACCGACTTGACTAATCACATGATGAAATATCTTATTGATGTTGTTGAGCCGATGGTGACCAACGTCCTCCATGATGTTATATCTAAATCTGGATGCCAAGCCAATCAATCCAGATAGGAGGAGATCCTACACCTATCGGCTAATTTCCTTCGTCGACATCTGCTCAAGTTACTTTTGGTACAATAGGTCCAGTAATTCCACCTCCACCCCTGGTCAATCTAGAACAAAGCTGTGATGAGCATCATTGAAGAAGAGTTGAACCTTCAATGACGAAGATGTCGAGTGTCGATGAAGAAGAGCGAAAGGAAGAGGTCACCTCAACGAAGGATAAAAACCGACAAAGACTCGTGAAGAATAGTGAAAAAGGGGAGGAAGTAAGAGTAGTTCGAGAAAAATCACTTTCCTATTGTTATATACTCATGCTTTTGTTGACTGAAAATAATTTTTGGTTCACTCTCCTCGGTCGAAGCAGCAAAACTGATGCCTCTCCTAGGCGGCTCTGAGCACCAAAGTCCTCTGCCCTACTTCGGAAGCAGAAGACAAGACAAGAGAAATATCAGTCGAACGAAGATCAAGCAAGAACTCTTTATTTTCTCCGTGTTTGCGTGGATATGAGCACGATTTGAGAGGAACTGGAGGAACTTCATCATGGCTTCAATGATGGCGTTGGTGATTCTCGGCGCCGGGGCTCAAGCTTGAACCCTCGCATACAGAGCCAGATCAAGAGTTCCTCTTGCTCCCTCAAGAGCAAAGGCCTAGGGAGCCTGATTCTGTCGCAACAGATTTGCTTAGGGGGGAGAGACGAGGGAGTACTGAGATGAGAGTGAAGAGCGCGTGAGCTGTAATTTGTTTTGGGCTGAATAAAGGTTTTTGTGGGGTTTTAGGACGGGCCGAACCGAAGAGGAATTTGTACTTCTGGATTGGATTTGAAATCTGGACAAAAAAATTGTGACCACCATGGAGGCCGTGGCGACAAAGCCTTTTTGAGGACGCGTCAGTAACCGTCCTTATAATGTCGTCACTTGCTGCATTTTTTTTCTTTTTCTTTTAAGCTGCTCTTTTATATATTGAAGTACTTAGCTTGTTTATTAGAGCAAACATATTTCCACGAGTTCTTTCCTTTCCAGAATCTTGTATTACCATGTTTTCCCCCCAGTGTAATAGCTACTCTCTCTCTCTCTCCTACAAATGCCATGGACTCATCACGTGCATGACTGATTCTTATAAAAATTATACTTTATAGACCCTGAATTGAATATATATCATTGACTCAAAGCAATTTGCATGGTGATCTCAAATCCTTAACTGGAGATCTCCTGACCCCCTAATCAGTTATGCTGACACGAGAGTTTAAATATTACTTCTTTTATAGAACATAAACATAGGGAAGATATTGGTTGACATAGTTGATCTTCAGAATATATCTAGACTAAGGCAAATAATGACTCCCCTTTCTTTCCAAGAACATGTCCAACTGTTTTTTTTTTTTTTTAGTTTTTTCAATTACAGAGGTCTCGCCCTCCAATGTAGGGCCAGCAAAAGGGCCAGCAAAATGGGTTCCTGACTCAAATTGGATGAGTCCAGTTCGATATGGGAAACTCTTTTTCTTTTCTCATGAGTGACCTATTTTAACCGTTTGAAGATTTTTCCATAGCTCAGAAAACAGGTCATAAATGGGCTTTAGTGACCCATTTTATTTTAACCCAACTTGTTTTTTCCTCCAAAAGCCCACTGCACTGCATGTAGAATTAATGTTTTTAGTATAGATTAATTTAGGCTCTTATTATTATTATTATTATTTACCCGATCAAGAGCATGAAGCAATTCGTGGGCACTCAGTACCAGACCTTCACTCGGCAGCTAATCAACGTCTTCGAGCTCCCAATCAAGGCCGTCCTCTCTCCTTCCACTCTCACCTTCGACATCGCTGGCTCCGCTCCTCGCAGCTTCGGCATCCTCAAGTTCATCACCAAGCTCTTTCCATTTTTGTGAATTTATCCCTTTGTAATCGAATCAGTTATGCTTTTTTGTTCAATTTCTCTCTATAGTTGAATTGATCATGTTGAGAAGTTATCTTTCAGGTCCTTCCGAGGTCTGGAGCATTAGTTATGTCGTAGTTGATGAAATGAGAGTATAGGCAAGATAATTTTTAATGCAAGAATATTTAAATAATAAATTATACATTCATTTAACAATTTCAACTTTTAGAATAATTGACATTAATCCTACCAAAATTTTACATTGTATTAGAGTTGGAGGTCCTAAGTTCGAATCTTTTCATACCTTTCGAATATTTTTACACTTTAGATTAAGATCAAAGTCCAACTTACGCATGAAATGGAGTGTTAAAATATTTAAATAATAAACACCACAACTCATTTTGGCTAAAACGCTAAAAAGTCCAACCTTCATCTAAAAATTGCAAGTTTACCAACATGACCAAAAGTACATAAACGAACTCAATTGAGTTTAAGAAAAAAATACTAACAAACCTCTGATCTAAGAGTCGAAGGTTGAAGAACTCTGAGATCCAATTATTTAAGGGGGTCAAGTTAACATTAAAATTTAGTTCTTAAATTTAGAAGGCCCGAATTCATCATATAACCTAAGTCAAATTTTTTGGGAAAAACTAATTCATTTATTCCCCTATTTTGTATGGCAGTCATTGTATCGATAACATTAAGCGTAGTTGTTAGTGGGCTAGTCTTATTCATATGCAAGAGGAGAGCCAAAGAGAGATACTTTAGGCAGAATGGAGGAGAGATCTTGAAGCATCACAGAGTGAAAATCTTCATTGAGGCACAGTTGGCTGAAGCCACCAATAACTACGATACTTGCAACAAGCTCGATGAGGGTGGTTTTGCTTCAGTCTACAAAGGAAGTATCGACTGCTACGTTTTAGTCGCAATCAAGAAGCCTAGAGATGTCCTTGTCAATAAGCCGAAAGACATTAATAAGCACTTGTCTCTGAGTACTCATGATGAATTTCTGCACGAAATTAGCATCGTTTCACAGGTGAATCACAAGAACTTGGTCAAGCTCCTAGGCATATGTTTGGAGACAAAAGTGCCATTGTTGGTCTATGAATTCATTCCTAATGGCACTCTCTATTCACCACATTCATGACAAGAGATCGACCATTTTGCGCTCGTGGAAGAATTGCCTCAGGGTTGCCTTGGAAGCTGCCTTGGCCCTCGAGTACTTGCATTACCTAGTTGACCCGCCGATCATTCACATAGTGATGTCAAGTCTCTGAATATATATTTAGATGAAAGTACTCGGCAAAAGTATATGATTTCGAGGCCTGGTTTTGATGTCACCTGGAAAGACCCATATAGCTGATAAAGTACAAGGCACAATAGGTTACCTTGACCCTGAGTATCTCATCACCGGTGAATTAACCATGAAGAGTTACGTTTCTAGTTTTGGGGTTGTCCTTGTGGAGCTCCTAACCGGAGAGATGCCAACTCAACGGGCAAAATATGGGGAAAAACCAACACCATCCAATCTTTCATCTCCGTTATGGAGAACCGGACACTCATCCGTATGACAAAGTTCGAGGCATACAATGAAGGTGAACTGCGGGAGATCGAGGCGGCTGGTTCGCTTGCTAGAAGGTGCTTAAACTTTAATGGCGTCAGAAGGCCAACAATAGGGAAGTGGCCAAGCAACTGGCGAGGATCAACAAGAACCTGTGGGCCGATCAACGAGACGACGAAGAGACTCAAACTTTACTCGACGAGACGAGATGTGATTCTCTCCAGACTTCAATCAGTGAAATGAACAAACTGAAGTCGACTGCTTTTTTGGTATTTGACATCGAAGCAACCACTTCTAGTTGCAACGTCTGATTCGTGCTTTCTACCCTTGAAACAAGTCCAGAGGTTGTATGTTCCGGCTTTGTTAATTAGGGATTTTGAAGTTTTTAAGGGATGATTCTTATTTAAATTAAGTACGGGGGATTATGATGATTATACTCCCTTCTGTTCTATCTAGAGCTTGCAAAGCTCCGATGAATACCCATATGAATAATTATGGAATGATTGCTCCATTCAGTATCTATTCGAGCAATTCAATGGGAAATTACATTTTTGAATTGCAGTTTCCCGTAGACCTTCTTTCCCAAATAAAGCACGAAGGCAGTTGCCTAATTATTGGCGTTGCATCGTTTTCTCATTTTTACCTTTTTGTCACTATAGCAAAAAGATGCCGCTTCATAGAAAGGCAAGAGCTGTGAGAAAGCATGAATGACGAACTCTACCCACAAAGTTGATTCGAGTTATCCACACACTCACATCTGTAATGCTCGTGTGAAAACTACTAGATCCAGTGTGGTGGCTCAAATCTAATGGTCAATAAAAGACTTAGGGTGCATTTATTTTAGCATTCTCAAGATACTTTCGACCTCTAAAGTTCCTTGGCGAAATGCTAGACCGTTTGTCAATTATTTTGAAGTAGCTTTCAAGTGAAAGCTGGCATTGAGAAGGCTAAAAACCCAATGCTAATAAGGATTAGCTTTGAACTTTCAGCATTTAATCAAATGTCAAAATTCATTTTTTCTTCCAAAACTACCCTCACCCATTTTCCAAATTTCCGATTTTGCCCTTGTTATTTTTTTAAATGCTAAAAAAATAATCATATATATAAATGCTAAAAACATCAAATACATATAATTTTTTTTTTTAAAAAGCAACCCTTCACCGGTCTTGCGTGCTATGATAGCTCATAAGCTAGATTTGGCACCAGCCGCCATCGATCGAGATTGCCCAAGGTCAAGCAACCTCCGATGAGGGTTGTGCAACCCTAGCGAGGGCCGCCGGAGGTTGCATGACCTTGGGCAAACTAGGTAGCGGTCTCCTAGGTCACGCATTGCTTAGGTCGCATGGCCCTCGCCAAGGGTCGCTCAAGATTGGGCGACCTCTGGTAGCCCTTGACAGAGTTCGCCCAACCTCGGGCAACCTCGACCGACGACCATTGGCACTAGATTTGGCTTGTCGGCTCCCGTAGCCCTTTGCCGAATTTGCAAAGGGTTCGCTCAAGATTGAGCGACCTCTGGCAGCCCTCAGCAGAGTTCGCCCAACCTCGGGCGACCTTGACTGATGACCATTAGCGCCAGATTTGGCTCGTTGGTGGCCGTCGCCCTTTGTCGGATCAACAAAGGATTTGATCTTTTCTTTTAATTATATATATTTGATCTTTTTAGCATTTATATATATTTGATTTTTTTAGTATTATTGCCAAAATTTACATTAAAAAAGTTGCATATGTTATTTTTGCAATTTTAAACAAATAAAAATTAAAAAAACTAATATTACTCACCTAAAGGGCTTTTCAAATGTATTTTCTACCAAACGGTATTTCTCTCAAAGTTGTTTCTCAAAGCATAGTCTACCAAACGACCTTTGTATTTATCCAAAGTCCTTTAAGCTAAACTGTTTTACATTTTTCTAATGGGCTTTCAGAATGCTGAACCAAATGCACTCTTAGACTCCATTCATTTTAAAAAAATAACTTCCAAGAAAACTTTCTCCCGGATTTCGTAATGTTCGTTTCACAAAAAATGAACTAGTTAAAGAAAACATTTTCCACTATTAGAAAATACAACTTTAAAAGTAGGTAACTTCTTCCACCTCACCTTCTTTCACTAAACACATTTTTCTTTTATTTTATGTTTCTTTTTCTTTTTTATTTTTTAAATTGAGTTTTGATTTTTTTCTATTTTCTTGTTCTTTTTCTTCCCTTTTCTTTTTCTTCTTCCTTGGTTGGTCTCTAGCCATGGCGACGGCTGAGGACCGGTCATAGGCCAACTCAAGCCTCACCACAGGCCGATGAGCTCTTCACTAGCCTATGGCGAGACAAGCGAGGCTTCAAGGCTAGATCTGGTGAGGGTGAGGTTCTAGCTCACCAGGTTTGGCGGCACTTGGGCTTTGCTTAGATCGGTGAAGCTTGAGCTCACTAGCCCTTGCGGAGCTTAGGGTTGCTTGGTTAGGTGGAGCTCGGGCTAACTTGGACCAGGCGAACTGTGAGCTCGCCGACCTCAATGGAGCTCAAGATTTGGCCGGCGAAGCTCAACTTTGCCAGTCCGCATCTTAATCGATCATTGGGCAGCTAGCCATCATTGAGGCACACAACGATGGAGGTAGGAGGAGGAAGGAGGAGGAAGGAAAAAAAAAAAAAAAAAAAAAAAAAAATTAAAAAATAAAATATATATTTTAATAAAATAAAAATCGATTTTTAAAAAATATATAAAAATTAAAAATAAAAAAAAAAAATCAATTTTTAAAAAATATATAAATTAGAAAATATTTTCCATTCCATTTTTAGGTTTCAGTTTAATACTAAAAATATGGTCATTTTCTTGGAAAATGACTTTCTGAAAAATATTTTCCGGTAACATGATATTTTCGCGAAATGATCGAAGCCTTAACCTAAACAAGATTTTCACATAACACTTAATTAATTCGATGAATTAATGTGGCCTGCCTGGCCTGTCCCATTATGCTCCGTGATAAACAAGCTCCAGCATAGTGTCTCCACATTGTAACCCAATCTGGACTATAGAATCCCCCGACACAGAGTCTTGGTTTATGCAATTGGCACCATCTATTGTTTTTTTATTTATTATTATTTCGGCTTTGATGTGTTGTTATGTAGTATTATGCTAAGACTTTGCTTGTTCCGTGAAAAGTGGACTTTATTGGAAATTCCTTCAACTGGATGTTGTTTTGAACAGAAAAAAAAATAAAAAATTAATATCATTTTCCTGTACATGTTTGAGTTTTGCAGAAAAGATAAAAAGTCATTTTGCAATAACTATTATTGGACTACTCTAAAATACACTTTCAAAATTTTCTCGATCACAGACCTGGCCCATGGGGACCTAGGTTTTGGTGCCGTAGTCTTGAGTTTGGCTTATCGGCGGTCCCTAGTCTTAGGCCATGAGGACTGGACCAAGGGCTGAGCCATCGTCATCTCAAGTCAGGTTCCCAAGACATAGGTCCAAGCATGGGGTTCCCGGGTCTATCGGCTGGGCATCTGCTCCAAAGCATTCGAAACAACCTCGCAGTAGTGGAGTAAAGTTCTATTCCAAAAAATGATTTTTAATTTTCAATATAGAAAGCCATATTGCTGATTTTAGATATAGATTTTTCCATTGATTATAAAACGATTTCCCATGGTTATAAAATACCAAAACTGTAGAGTGTTTCGGTAATTTACTTGATTCTTTTTATTAGTATCTGGATCACATGCATTACACGTGGTTTGGTTAAAAAGAATATTGATATGAATGGCAATCATGCTCATAACTTTTGGGTTGTCTTTTTATTTTTTAAATCCCTTATTCCATGTAGAATCTCACCATGAGAACAAGAAAGAGCACGTCTGATATGATGGCTTCGTCTTCCTTATGAACTCTTTGCGCCACAGTTCTTCTCATCTCAGGGCCACCATCGTTAAGTTTGTTGATGCTCGTGAATAGTATAGAGGATATAATCGACGGAGAGGGTTTTTTTTTGGACAATTACGAAAACTTCAAAACGCTTCTGTTCAAATATCAGAAGCACTTAAAAAATATTGGAAACAACTCTCTCAAAAACACTGCTAAGAAAATTAACAATCAGCGACCGGCAAAGACGACCCTAAAAGGTTAAAAGCCTGTCCTTAATGACCTTTAGCAATCGCATGGTGCCCATCAACCACTGTCGCCTACACACTCACTGCCACTAACGACGGGGGACCGTTTTGCGATATTTGTTGCATTCATACGCGCTCGGTAAGGATTGGGTACAACTTCGCTGTAAGTTGCTAGGTATTTTGGGATATCGCTTTATCTAAGACGAGTAAGAGATTGTCAGAAGCTGCACAGACAGTCACCCATCCATAAATCAAATGAGACGCTAATTCATTAATCACAACTGTACTATACAGTCAGTCAAAGGTCTGTCCCTTGTGCGTTTTTGCAAGAAGTAAAATCCTTCCGATACCAAGGCTTTGGGATTAAATCTTGCCTTCGTGATGACTTTGTAACGCTGTACAAAAGAGCAAAGAGTTGTTGGAAGCTGTATTGCAAGAAAATGGCCCATAAATTAAGGATGACACTTTCGTGTATGGCTGTCATAGACTTATAGTTACAAATGATAACTACGTTTTTATAATCACTGTACGATAAAGATTAATCAGTCAATCGCATCTCTCTGTCATCCGCACAAAATGGCTTGGAATGTTATATGTAAAAGAGCTTTTTTTTTTTTTTTTTTTTTTTTTGGTTATGAACTTGCATCCTTGCACCGATTAAATGATCTGAGGCATCAATTCTACGTCTCTTCAGATTTTCGATCCTTTCGGAAATGGCTTCGACTGAGTGTATGGATTTCTTAATCTGCAGTTCTCTTCCAGGGAGGGCCAACAAAGTGACATTGCCGGTGTAGTTCATCTTCATGAGCTCCTCGGTCGAAGTGGCAAATTGACGCCCCGACCTTGAGCCCTTACATTGGAAGTCAGAAGACAAGACAGAAGAAAAATATCAGCCAAACGATAACTCTTTGTTTTATTTTAAGTTAATACCACGAAAAATCTCAAATTGATGCACCGATGATTTATCCCAAATTAATTATACCTGTAACAAATTTACCATTCGTTAGTTGTCATTAAATTTTACTATCAAATTAATGATTGGATGAAATATGGTAGTTGATTGGTATACCAGTTTGGGATTTTATCCTCTGTTTGTCAAAAATGTATTAGTTCATGGTTTTTCACGATATTACTTTAAATTAATTGAAAATTAATTGAGGATAAATCTATCGCAAATATTTTAGTTTGGAGTTTTTAACAAGCAAAAAATTGGTTTGAGTAAAATGTCACTGGTATTCCAATTTGATATTTTTAGTGATCAAAAAATTAATTTAGAATAAATTTATTATATATATATATTAATTTAGGATTTTGCCTTGTTTGCATGGACATAGGACGGTCTGTCGGGGTTTGGAGATCATCATGGCTTCAACAGTGACTTAATTGAATTTCCATGCAAGGACTGTAGCTAGGAACCATCGCATCCAGAACCAGAAAACGAGTTCCTCTCATTCCCTCAAAATCAAAAGCCTAGAAAACCTGACTCCGTGGCGGGGCTGAACCGAGGTCCCTGTGGGTTTTTTAAAGACGGGCCGAACCAAAGAGGAATTTGTGTTTCTGGAATGGATTTAAAATATGGACAAAAGAAATTGGGACGAGCGGTTTTAATGACGGGTTTCACTGTTCGTGTTGACGCCCATTGCTTCTTCCCCCGCTTTTTCAGGATTAAAACATTCCTGCCTTTTTATATGCTGGGATAGATTTTTGAAAGTCATAAGCTTGTTAATAGAGAATGAATTTCTCTAGTTGCTTCTTCCCTCTACAAAATCTTACGTTAAGTTGTTAACTTGTTCCCACCCCCCAACCCACAATAGAGTAGCCAGTCTCTTTCCCCCACAAATGCCCTGGAGTCATAACAAGCATGACTGAATATTATTACCTTATGATAATCCATAAAATTCCTTTCAAATCCCATGAAGCGTTAGGTTCAACTTTGGATATGAGCACATGGAATTGACTCAAAGCAGGTTGCTTGATGATGTCCCGTTCCTTAATTGTATATAGCCCGACACTCCCAACCAACTAAGTTAATCCAAACATAAATTTTATGATTATTATTTTTCCTTTTACAGCCTGTTAGAGATATTTAGGATATTTTCTCTAATTTTCTATATCTATTTTGATTAAATATATTTGATTTGATTTCGTTCAATTTCCTCTAACTAATCATATAAATAGGCTCTCCATGTATTTTTTTTATACATATATCGAAGTACATAGAAATTCCGTATTCTTCTCTTTTGCATATTATTTTATTTATTCAATTATCCCTAACTCTTTCACGGAAAAACTGAGAAAGAACTTTAACTGACCAAGAAAACTGCATGGGAAAGGCATTGACCGTTGCAATTGATCTTTAGAGTACATATAGACCGAGGCAAATGACGGCTTCCCTCTCTTTCCATGGACATGTCAAACTGTCTTTTGTTGTTTTAAATGCAGCGGTCTCTCTCTCACACAGGTCGGTACCATGGATGACTCCGTATATTATTTTGCGCGACGACTTGCCCTTTTTGAGCTTATAAGTGAAAGATATTGATCACTGAAGTAAAACAAAAATTATAATTACATTACGGAAATATATCTGATGGACTTCTTCTTTTTGAATTATAAAATTTACACAGAGTCCTTTTTTAATTGTGAAATTGAGGTCCCTTTTATGGTGATTGTTAGTCAAATGCGATCCCTCTTGAAGCAAAGGACCTTCAAATTTCTATTTGAAACTTCTCTTATCCCAACAGAGGTGGGCATGAGACCTATAAACTTGTTGGGCTGAAGATGAAACTCCCCCTCTTCCCAGCCCACCCGACACCATTGCCATCACCGTCGGAATAAGGTTGCAGGCTTTTAGCAACCGCAGATTTTCAGGGAATCCAATTCCTGCGATTTGCCTAGTGCTTCTAAGAAATTTTGGCAAAGTACAGCTCGTGCGAAAGCTAAAAAATTAATAAAATATCAGCTGATATTTTGGAGGACTAAGAAACTTTTCTGGGTCAACCTTCCTTCTAATACTCTATGGACGCTAAGTTCTGCGGTCTGCAACTTCGCATGAATAGTGGTAAGGACAATGGTCACATCTCGTGTCTACATACCAAACAAAAAACTGGTGAGGACCAGTCACTGCTCCAGAATGTCAATTTCTGAAAGAATTTTCCACGACGACAGAAGCAATGAACAAGGACAAATTGTCAAGCCCGTTTTCCATGAGGACTAGTCAAAGTCTTCCCCGATGTTGATATGGAGCCCGTGTTCTCACGTCTAGATTGTTAAAATCCTAATGGGTCTTTTTTTTTTTTTGTATCTCGGTAGGTGTTGCAAATTTCTAAGGACCTACCATGAGATTGACCCAAGATAAGGGCATTCTCATGCTTTCGGCTAAAAAAAATCCACTGTTGTGAGTTCGGCTCCTACTTTGGGGATCTCAAATTTAAGTGGGTGGTCTTGGTGGTGTGTTGTTGCATTAATTTTTTCTCCAAATAGCCGGCTAATTATGGTTGGGTCCTCGGATTATTAAAAAAAGTAATTTCAAGAACCGCTAATGGAAACAGAGAAAAAAGAGAGCCTATTTCCTTAAAAAGATTCCAAGTTTGAAGTCCAGTCCCAGTTATAAGCCTTAATTTTTTGTCTTAAAAAAAAAAATCTCGAATTCACTTTAGTCTTCACTGCCCGCGTTAACTTTCCATCCAAAATCTCTGTTAATCATCCGAAATGGCATCTCCATGTCAGCAGTATATTTAAGTCGTCTGCTTACGTGAATTTTTCGTCACTATTCGTCATCCTCGTTTGCTATTTTTCTTCTTTGACCCTTGCAAACTCCATTAACATAGGTGGTTGAGCAAAGAGCTTAAATCTGGGTAGGCGATTTTATTGGGACTTTCTCGCAATCTATCATAAAGCTTCCGAAGCTGCAGCTTGTGAATTTCAACTCGATAATATTTTGGTCAGTCATTTCCAACTTGAAAAACTTGTAAAAGCTATAAATTTCTCAATCTCAGTCTCAAAAACTGAGCTCAGTCGATTTGACCAACTGAGAGCATTGATAGTGACCAAATGTGATCCTCTTGAGAAGTTAATCATTACAGGAAGCTCAAAGAAGCTTAAAGAATTGTGGTTATTGGAATGTCCAAAGCCAGTTGAGATTAAAGTCTCGTCGCTGTTCACTGTTCTCTTCGCATGGAGTCACTCAGTCACAGCTTCGCTGGCGCTCATCCATCGCCACCGAGACCTCTGACGCCAAGCCATGACCTTCGACAACACGTTCGTGATGGTTGCGGTCGTCGGAATCATATCCGGCCATTTCGGCCAAGACCCCTATTGTCGTTCTGGTTTTTGACACTTTCAAGAAGCCATTTTTATCGGGCATCATCTTCGCTCAGCCATCCCCAAAGCTTTATAGACCCATCACGCACCCAGGCGATAACAAAACGAGCCCAAGCTTTCCCTACGACCAGCGTCAATCGAAGGGCGCAGATCGTTTCCTCGACTTTGTGCCCTATGGGTGACCTCCATTAGTGGAGGTTGAAACTTGCATTTGAGGCGGGAGACCTCAAATTTGATGTCAACGACTCAGATCTAAGGTTGTACGACTCACATCTGAGGCCACATGGCCCAGATTTGAGCCTGAGCATCCATTAATGCAGTTTGCAAGGAATCGATAAGAAGAGAAAAAATATGGAGGTGATGAACGGTGATGAAAAATCCTCATAAGATTAATAGTAATTTTGGACAGAGGGTGAATAAGGTAAATTTGTGATTAAAGTGAAAGTTGAGATATTTTTTGAGACAAAAAAGGTTTGGGATAAAATCAAAACTAAAAGTAAAGTTTGTGGTTTTTTTCAGGAATTGAGCCAAAAACAATATAGAAAACAAGATTGTATAAGGTGTGATAGTACTATCCTTGATGATAAATTAAGTTTTTCACAAACTGTAGAAGGTAAGATGTCACTATTCTCTAAGATTTAAAATTTTCCGAAAGTCAATAAAGAGGGAAAAGAAAAATAGAAGTACATGGAAAGGGACTACAATCAAGATGGTGGAGGGGAAAAGGCATTTAAACTTTGTGCAAGAACGCCAATGTGCATGCACTTGTGGTTGTTCTCTCAAATTACATTGGTAAATGAAATATTAGTAAAATATAGACAAAATAGCATACAAAACTAAAGGGGTAAATAAAGAAAAAAAGTGGAAGTTTGTTGAAATTACAATGGATGATAAAGTGGCATTTACGTGAAAAGTCGCTCCTTAAATCTCTTAGCCCATAGGCAGGATAAATAATAGATTGCACTCATTACAATTTTCATGTCAAAAATTGGAAATCCCACGTTAGATTTAATTTAATAAAGCATAAAAAACTATGTTTAGGTCACTCATTTAGATTTTAAGGGGCCATCTCAAATTAGGATTCCTGAGATTCAATTTGGTGCATTTGGGGAAGATCTCAAACGACGTTTCTTTGGTATTTTTTTTTTACCAATTTTTTTTTTTTAAATTGAAACAATGCCGTTTTGGGAGTGGGAAATGGCATCGTTTTGCTCCCCATTTCTTTTCATAATGTTTCATTCCCAGCATAGTAAAATCAACTGTCTCTCTTCGTGTGTAAAACTTGATATGTCGTCCATGGAGGGCACGATCCGAGGCGCTAGAATGGGAGAAATGGCAACTCAACCTACATTAAGAAATACCAACATTGCCCCGCCCCACAAGACAAGGGTTTGAGTTTGGGGCCAAATATATTGCCCCCACTCATCATTGCTCGTGAACCGCCCCACCCCATGGCCTAGTTACTTTTTATATTTATCTTAATGCTTTATATAAAAAGGGCAAAGGGCATATGTTATAATTTTATGATTTGATTACGAATGGACAATCATTTTTTTATTGTTACTTTTCAAAGACTAAAGCAATTATACGGTGCTACATTTAAATAATTTTTTGAGCTATAATTAAGTTTGATATAAATATTTGAAGATATCAAGGGTTAGCAAAATTTGGATGCCCCACGGAGGTGGGGATGAGACCTATGAACTTGTCTCGCATGGAGCACAAGTCTGAGATGGGGTCATCACAACTATCGTCGGGGCGGGGCTGAAGATGAAACTTCCCCTCCTCCCGGCCCACCCGAGACAGTGGCCATCAGCATCGGAATAAGGTTGCTGGCTTTGTGCAACCGCAGATTTTCACGGTATCCAATTCCCACCGTCAGCCTAGTGCTTCCAAAATGTTTTGACAAAGTACAGCTCGTGCGAAAGCTGAGAGGAGAACTTCGTTTGTTTATGACCCCATTTTTAAGGACTGGTGAGTCCTCTTGATGATGTGAGATATATGTGCTCAAGGGTCTCGCACGTGTGGGCTCTATTTATCTACCTTTTGTGGGGTCATCTTTGTAACTCTACATTTCTTTCCTTATGACTCGACAACAAAATAGTTACAAAATCTCTCCAAAACATAATTGACAAAATAGATTTTAACATAGGGGATATCAATTAGATTTGTGTAACATAAACTTACAAAACATTGCTGTCCTTAGATTTATGATTCTCTAAGTAAAGTGTTTCTTATGTTGACATTAAATCCGAGATCACAAATATTGCAATGATGATTATGACTATGGAATCGTACTGATTATATCCAATGTGAAACGACCATACAAATCAACATGTGATGGCCTAGAAGCAATGTCAATTAGTGTAGATAGAATATGTAATATGGATTTGGCTTTTTAGTCCCCACATTTAGAGGGCTTTTGCCTACGGCCGGAAAAATCGTGGTAGCTGAATTAGGCTTTTGGATTAGGAGGTAGTGATTCCACGGGAATAGTGTATAATTGAATAATCGAGATTGCAAGCTTGAGATCTCAAATGTTGGAATGAGCTTTATTTTTCGCTTGAAATATGTTGAAACCTAACCTAATTCAAAATGTTAAAATATGCTATTTTGATGGTATTTGATCTTTCGTAAAGAATAAAAAGCATATTGTACTGCAAAATTGGGAATAAAAGTAGATATCTATCTTAATAGGTAAATATCACATAGATGTATCTATTTGAGATTTTTTGTAACACAAAATTCAATTTATGATAAATGTAGCATGGGTGCACCGGTTTTGGGATAAATGTGGTATTAGTGTACCAGTTTGGGATTTTTTGTGACACAATTGAGACCTTTGATAGTGTCAACCCTATCTTAAATGCACATAACTCTTTCTTTAAAAACAAGTTTACCTAACATCACATCTTGAACTCTTGAATCACCATATTAGCGATCTCCTTAATGTTTATTTTAGTGCTTTATGCTTTGTCGCACTAACTCGTCAAAAAAATCTAACGTTATATAATCATTAGTCTATTTTACAACTTAGTTTCAATAAACATTAATATCATATTATTGTATTGAAAATAGAAAGATCGACAGAAAGTTGATTCTAGTACTTTTAGAGAGTGCCGCAAAGCAATGTATTATTTTATCGTAGTTCTAACTAATTATATCAATAAAAAGGTGTTTGTGCATGGCTTGGGTCCTCAAATTAGCCTTGGGTAAAAATTTGATAAAATATCAGCTGATATTTGAGAGGACTAAGAAACTTTTCTGGGTCAACCTCCCTTCTAGTCCTCAACAGATTGTAATTTCTAGCGGACTACATCTTCCCATGATTGGTGCAAGAGAAAGCTACAAATCTCATGTCTACACATCAAAGAAAAACTGGCAAGGAAGTGTTTGTCACTTCTTCTCCAAAATGTCATTTTTCTTATTGAATATTCTATAGTACATTGCCCCTAGCAGGACGAAGAGTTGCGTGTGAATTCCGTCTTCTTTTGTTGAAACATGAACCGACAACGACTTGTGAAGTCCTTTTGCGACGACTCGTCAAGTCATCCCCCAAGTTGATATGGAGCCGGTGTTGTCGCTTCTTGTTGAAATATTAACGGGTGTTATTTTGTTTATGTAGTCTGGATGAATTTTGAAACTTTGAGAGACTA
Source organism: Eucalyptus sp. ANBG9806169 (assembly GCA_014182395.1). Classification (NCBI taxonomy): domain Eukaryota; kingdom Viridiplantae; phylum Streptophyta; class Magnoliopsida; order Myrtales; family Myrtaceae; genus Eucalyptus; species Eucalyptus sp. ANBG9806169. The sequence continues at coordinate 1,271,340 of CM024576.1, read as the reverse complement.
CCCTAAAATTGACCTAATGATAAGGGCATTCTTAGGCGTTTGGCTCAAAAAATCGATTGATCTGGGTCCGATTCTTATCTCGGGGAACTCAGCTTTAAGTGGATGGCCATGGTGGTGGGTTGTTGCATTAATTTCTCTCTTGATAACCGGCTAATTATGGTTGAGTCCTCCTACTATTTTAAAAAATTCCAAAAACCACTGACAAAAAATATAAAAATCAAGAACGCATGAGGTGTGTTGCTGCACTATCCTCAAGGATTGTTTATGTCTTTCACAAAGTGCAAAAAGTAAGATGCGACTATCCTCTTAGATTCAAAATTCTCAACAATTAAGAAAAGGGAAAAAAATAAAAGTAAGGCGAAAGGAGATTACAATCAAAATAGTTGAGGGGAAGAGGTATTTAAGCTCTATGCAAGAACGCCAATGTGCACGCATTTGTGGTGACTCTCTCAAATTACATTGGTAAATGAAATATTTGTAAAAATGTAGACAAATTAGTGTACGACAAAAGGGATAAGAAGAAAGTGGACATTATAGAAGTTACAGTGGAGGATAAAGTGGCAATTATGTGAGAAATTGCTCCTTGAACATCTTGCTTATGGGCGGGTTAGCTAATAGACTGCACCCATTACAACTTTCATGTCGAAAAACGGAAAGTCCCTTGCTAGATTTAACTTAATAAAGCATAAAAATCTATGTTTAGATTATTTATTCAAATTTTAATTGACTGACTAGTTTACTAGAACGCTGCGGTGATTGCAAGTCAAATGAGATCCCTCGTTATGGAGGCGAAGGACATTTGGATTTCTATTGAAAATGAATCTTATCTATCACTTTTCATTTTTTGTCAGCAGTTGAAGCAAGAGAATATTCAGAACAGGATTTTGTCGAGGAGTTCCTCAAGAGTGCTTATTGAATAACCAATTATGAAACTTCTAGATTCAAAGAACTGATTTTTGTTGTGTTCAGTGCAATTAATATTTTGAGAATTGAAGAATTTTCTCTATCTTGGGAACAATCACGGCTCTAGAACGTTGGAATTTTAAGTGAAAATGAAAGCAATATCAACATCGGCCAAGTTATATTCGGGTAAGTTTTCAGGAAAACCCACCACACTCTCCAACGGTCGTAATTGACGACTCGGTCTTCCGACGTGCTGACTGACTTGGCTGCCGCCGAGGCATCGGCATCGACAAAAGTAGGATTATAAAACCGGTGAGACGACAGCCAGAGGAAGCACAGATTGGAGAAACATAAAAGATGAAAGCGGCTGTTTTGTGTTTTCTTTCAATTCCAATGGCCTTGGCCTTGGTCACCTTTACCGCGGAGGACAACTGCAAGCGAAGGTGCGGCAACATGAGCGTGCCTTTCCCATTTGGGCTCAGTGAAAGTTGTGCTTGGAGCCCCGACCACGTCCTCCACTGCAACGACGACATCAGGGAACCTGTTCTCGGCAAGAACATTCCGTTGTTCGACATATCTGTGGAGAAGGGGACAATGACCATTGGCATGTACAGAGCTTATGACTGCTATGACGAGAATGGCAAACAGCTTGAGAACTCTTCCACTGACCTATGGACCGAATTGGGCGAAGCTGGGCACTATACATTCTCGGACACCCGGAACAAGTTCACAGTCTTCGGTTGCGACACTTGGGCTCTTATGACAGGTGACCGCAAGACTTTCTGGAGTGGATGCGTCTCCTCTTGCTTCGAGGACGTGGACTTCATGGCCGAAAGCGCTTGCTCTGGCCTCGGGTGCTGTCAGATGTCGATCCCCAAGAGCCTTAGGACATTCAATATATCCATACATAGCTCATGGAATTACACCTCAGTTTCGAACTTCAGCTCTTGCGGATCAGCGTTCCTAGTGGACCAGGAGTCGTTTAATGTCTCCGATTACAAGCTCCCTGTCCCGGCTGATGTGCACGCTAAAGAATACTCAAGGGTTGTCCTGGATTGGGTAGTTGGACATGATATGAACTGTGCAGAAGCGCAATCGAACCGATCGATGTATCCCTGCGGCGCCAACAGTTACTGCTCTTACTTCGAGAAAGGGCAGGGTTATCGTTGCTCCTGTAAGCCTGGGTACAGGGGGAATCCCTATGCCCCATCGCTGTCCCCAGATTCCACGGGATGTGAAGGTATTCTTCTGTTCTCTTTGTGAGCCAAATTTTTTTTGTTTGGATTGGGCCATAATTTCCGTGATCAAACCTCCTCAAGCCAGTTCTTCATTGAGTTTGATTTAGATGCTTCAATACAACCAAGACGTTTTTTTTTAAGAAGCAAATAAGCACATGAACGTACACTTACAGTTTCCCTTTTATTCTGTTTGATATAGACATCGACGAGTGCGAGCATCCAGGACAATATCCATGTCACGGGAATTGCAAGAATACGCAAGGGAACTACACAATGCGACTGCCCGTTTGGCAGGTTGGTGATGGCAAAGTCAGTTGCCAAATTCTGGTCTTGCCATAATTGTCCCAGGTAATTCTACTTCCCTTGCGATGGTTGCTCTCAATAATCTAAGCTATTCTTGCTTTAGATTACGAGTCCGCCGGCTATTGTGATCTGGCTTACGTTAAGATTTTCTATTATTGTATCCGACTCAACATTGCAACTAACCATTCACTGGTCACCAACACCCACCGCGCATGCCTCTGCTAACCACCGGCAGCTGGCCACCTTCAGCCATCGCCAGTGACATAAATGTTTTTTAAGTGACCACTGTACAGAGAGAGAGAGATAGAGAGGTTTGTGGGGCTGCAACAGCAGCGGTGGTCCTCATCTTGACTGCATCGTCGCTTCGACGATTATTTGATGGCCATCAGCTAAGGTGGTGGTGGTGGGCTACGGCTCTCCAATGGTGGGCAGAGAGCAAGAGGAAAAGTTGCGATTGGAGTTTGATTGATGTGGGCAAGCGTGCATGCGTGTGATGTTTCGGAAGATATGAGTATACGTCGGAAAAGTTGAGGCATTTTTGTGGTGTAGCTTAAGCCGGATCCTCCATTTGGTGACTATAAAGTATCCAAGTTGCTACATTTAAGATCAAAATTTATGGTCCGAGTTCATTATTTGTCGACGTAAATCAATTGTTTGGGAGAAAACTAATGCATCCATTCCTCAATTTTGTGTGGCAGCCGTTACATCAGCGACAGTGTTGGGCTGCGTAATTGTGAGTGGCCTAGTCTTGTTCATACGCAAGTGGATAGCTAAACAGAGATACTTTAGGCAAAATGGAGGAGAAATCTTGAAGAACCAGAGAGTGAAAATCTTCACTGAGGCAGAGTTGGCTAAAGCCACCAACAACTACGAAGCTAGCAACAAGCTTGGTGAGGGTGGTTTTGCTTCAGTTTACAGAGGAATAATCGACGGTGACGTTTTAGTTGCAGTCAAGAAACCTAGAGATGTCCCTGTCAAGAAGCCAAAAGACATGAACAATGATGGGTCTCTGAGCACTCACAATGAATTCCAACACGAAATCAGCATTATTTCACAATTTAATCATAGGAACTTGGTCAAGCTCTTGGGCATATGTTTGGAGACAAAAGTTCCATTGTTGGTCTATGAATTCATCCCAAATGGAACTCTCTATCAGCACATTCATGATGATAGATTGACGATCTTACGATCGTGGAAGAATCGCTTCAGGATTGCTTTGGAAGCCGCCTTAGCCCTCGAGTACTTGCATTCCTCGGCTAACCTGCCAATCATTCATGGCGATGTCAAGACCCTAAATATACTTTTGGATGAGAATTACTCTGCGAAAGTATCTGATTTTGGAGCCTCGGTTTTGATATCGCCCAAACAGACTCAAATAGTCAAAAGAGTACAAGGCACCATAGGTTACCTCGACCCTGAGTATCTCAGCACAGGTGAATTAACCACGAAGAGCGACATTTACAGTTTCGGGGTTGTCCTTGTGGAGCTCCTCACTAGGGAGCCTCCGATTCGGCAGGCAGAATCTGGGGAAACCATCAACATTGTCCAATCTTTCATCTCTGCTGTGGAGAACCAGACACTCGTCCATATAATAAATATCGAGGTGTCCAATGAAGGCGAAATGTGGGAAATTGAGGCAGTTGGTTTGCTCGCTAGAAAGTGCTTAAACTATAATGGTGTGAATAGGCCAACAATGAGGGAAGTGGCTAAGCAACTTGCTAGGATCAACAAGAACTCGTGGCTCGATCAACACAATGATGAAGAGACTCAAAGTTTACTCTACGAGACGAGATCTGATTCTCTGTGGTCTTCAATCAGTGAAATAAACAAACTGGACTCGACCTACCATTCGAAACTTGAGATCCAGCTAGCCACTACTAGTTCCAGGGTCTGATCCGTGAATCTAGTGCGCAGCTACATACAATAAACAAGTCCAACTGTCGTATGCTTTTACTGATCTTTTCATTAAAAGTTTTCTATTTCTTACAGCTGATCAATTACCGATTTGGAAGTCTTATAAGAGGATGATTCTATCTAAAGTAAGTACGGGGAATTATATATGATTGTACTCACTTGTGCTCTAGCCATAGTGTGCAAAGCTCTGACGAATTCCCAATTTATCTAGTGAATGAATAATTATGGAAAGATTGCTGCGTTGAATATCTATTCGAACAATTCTATTGGAAATTACTTTTCGGAAATGCAGTTTCACTTACTTTCCCAAATAAAGCACGTAGGCAATTTCCTGGCATTGCATCGCACTTTTTTTATATTTTCCTTTTCTTGTCACTATAGCAAGAATTGCTGCTTCATAGGAAAGCAAGACCTGCAAGAGTGCGTGAATGACAAACTCTACTCAACGAAATAAGATATCCAGGTTTCAAGAATTTCCATCCTGACCAATTGCACAATAACATTGAAACTTTTATATGTAGTTTGGTTCCGTGACACAGCTATAGGGAAGAACACCAGAGTTTCTACGAATTGCACGATACATGCTTAAGAAAACAGTGCATACGAGACTGAATGAAATGCCATTGCTGATAGTTCATAGAAGCTTTATTGTGTATTTGGTAAAGTTCTTTGTTGAAACATTCTTGGGAAGAAAGGAGAGAAAGATTCAGGAATTTTTTGTAAACACTATCATTTTTCAAAAGGAAAAGATCCATGAGATAGAAATGTCGCGCCCCCTTTCTTTCCATAATAATTCGTTCCCCAGCAAATCTTCATATCCAGACATAGGGTAAAAGTTTCTGCAGTACCATTAAATACCGGCTACATCTCGCACCAAAGTGAAAAAATAGAGATCCGTCCATCCGTTCTCATGCATATCTGTGGGCTGCGTAACTAGTAGAATAGTAAAATCAACTATCTCTCTCTATTTGTGAAATTTGATTTGTTTCCCATGGAGGTCACGATCTCTAGCGAGTCGCTCGAAGGGGAGGGATGTCAATTTCACCTTCCCTAGCAAGTACCATTACCTCACCTCACGCTTCATCCTAGCCGCTTTAAATATCAACATTAGGGTTTTTATACATATATTTTATATATAAGGATTTTTTTTTTTTTATCATTTTATCATTTGGTCAAGTACTCAAACAATCAAAATACATTTACCCACCCGTTGGCAGCGCATAGTTGGTTAAGTTCACTCATTCCAGCGCATGGAGGTTAGGGTTTGAAATCCTGCGTTGTTAGTGATTTAAGTGGGGGGGCCTGGCGGTGGGTTACTGGGCTAACTTTCCCCGAAGTATAAGCACTGTAGGTCCTCCATCGCGGAGACCCGTGAGACCCGAATCGGCATAAGCCGACAATGGTATGCTCCGGTGGATCCTCAGTCGCAAAAAAAAAAAAAAGAAAATCAAAATAAATTTTCAAGTATTGGAATAACTGCCCAATATTAAATTTAATTAATTTTTTTAATTATAGTTAAGTTTAAAATGGAAATTAGGCAATATAACGTAATGCGAAATCATAATGTCTCATTGATGTGGGGATAAGGCCCATAAACCTGCCTCGTGTGGACGGCGGGTCTGATATGAGGTCTCCTCGACTATCATCGATGGCAAGGGTGGGGACGTCACTCTTGCTCCCAACCCACCTCATCCCACATCACACCGTACTACATTATTACTATCGACTGGTTCTATTCGATTGGAAATTTTTAGGATCTCTATTCTAAAAACTGCATAGTGATTCCAAAGAGATATGAACTAGCTCGTGCGAAAATTGAAAGTAGGACTTCGATTGTTATCGACGCATGTATAAAAGCGTCTCTGTCTTTTTTTATTTTATTTTATTTTATATTACTCCACTTAGGAGATTTTTGTAATTTCATGTGATAACGAGATAGAAATGCTTATGAGTCCAACTCATGCAGGCTTTGTTTATATGCCATTTGTGGGCTCATCTTTGTAATTTTACATTCGCTCTTTTTCCATCTGAAATTATTCATGACACGTGGAGCCTACTTTTCTATAACTAGTGGACCTCATGCCCCCCTTTCTCGAAAAAGATAATTAATAAATAAATAAATAGGAAAGTAACGCTTCTCCCTTAAATAATTTTTTTTTTTTTTTTTTAAATAGCCGAAAAAGGTTAATATCACAAAAAACCCTAAATCATTACATTTGTGATAAATGAATACCTTTCGTGGGAGGCACAAAGCTCAAGCCAAAGCGCGCCACCGCAGTGAGTGGTAATAAAAAGGTTAATATCACAAAAAACCCTAAACCATTACATTTGTGATAAATATATCACCTGTTAATTTCCGTTAAATTTTATCGTCAAATTGCTGAGTTTGGTGATATATCCAATTTAGAGTTTTCTTTGGTATTAACCCTAAAAATAATGAAAATATTATTATTTAGGGTGCGTTTGCTTTATCAAAAATTTCAAAATAAAGAAAAGCATTTTTCAATTTTTTTTTTCAAGAAGAATGTTTAGTTTTTGTTGGATGATTTAGAAAAAGTAATTTCCTTCTTACCAAAAGGAAAAATTATTCTCCCACAATCTTATTTTACTGTTTTTAATACATGAAAACATTTTTCATAGATCGATTAGTTTTGTGTCATTCAAACATTAGAAAGTTGAAAAACAAATTTCTGAAAATAATTTTCATTCAAACAAACGAACCTAGTCTAAGAAATTAAAACACTTTCTTAGAACCTCAACAACAAAATCATACAAAATGTCCCAAAAAACATAAATGAAAAAATAGATTAAAATTTAGGAGATACATAGCAGACTCATGTAACATAAACCTACAAGACAATGTTGTCCTTGGATTCACGATTCTCTTAGTAAACCCATTCACAGGCTGACATTAAGTTCGAGTTTACGAATGTTGCCATTATGACTATGTCTACGGAATCGTACTGATAAATGTCTAATGCAAAATGGCAATGCAAATCAGCGCAATAGCCTGAAAAAAAAAAAATTGCTTTAGGGTGGACCAGATATGTAATTTGTATTTGGCTCTTCAGTCCCCAGGTTTTTTGGGGCTTTCATCTGCAGCTAAATATCGTGGTACACTGGTAGGTGAAGTTACACTTTTGGATTAGGAGGCAATGAGTCGACGGGAAGACTGTACACTTGAATAATTGAAATCGCAAGCTAGAGATCTCAAATGTTGGAAGGAGCGGTGTTTTGCATAAAATCTAGTAAAAATTGACCATGATTTAAAATACTTAAATATACTATTCTGACCGTATCGGATATATCGTAAAGAACAAAAAGCATATTGTATACCAATGTTAAAAAAAGCACATCTATTTCTTTTTTTTCTTTTTTTTCTTTTTTTTTTTTTGGTCTTATCACATCTATTTCAATTACCTATGTTTGGATGTAATATACGGTTGCATCATGTGCTAAATGCACATAGCTGTTTCTTTAAAAACAAGTTCGCTTATCATCGCATCTAGAAGTCTATAATTTACCACATTACCCGTTTCCTTAATTGTTTACACTCGTGTTATATGCTTTTTCTCTTCCTAATTTGTCAAAAGAATGCAATGTGAGAGAATCATAAGTTAGATCCTATATTGTAATGAAAACCAAAAGATCAACAGAAAGGTCAACTCTAATATTTTTAGAAAGTGCTATAAATTAGTACCCTATATTATCGTAGTTTTAACTAATTATATTAGTAAAAGGGTGTTCATGCATGGCAAGGGTCCTGAAACTTGGGTAAATAATTGATATAATATCAGCTGATATTTGAGAGGACTAATAAACTTTTCTGGGTCTACCTTCCGTGTGATCCTCAATGGACGCTAAGTTCTGCGGTCTGCATCTTTGCATGAGTGGTGGTAAGGGGAATGGACAAGTCTCGTGTCTGCATACCAAAACAAATAACTGGCAAGGACTACTCTAGCATGTCAATTTTCTGCTTGAATTTTCTACGGCGATAGAAACATAAAACGACAACGACTTGTGAAGTCCGTCTTCCACGAGGACTTCTCAAGTCTTCCCCGATGTCGATATGGAGCTTGAGTTCTCACTTCCAGATTGTTAAAATCCCAATCGGTCTTATTCTGTTTATGTATCTTGGTATGTGTTGTAAAATTCCGAGGACCTGCTGGGAGATTGACCCAATGATAAGGGCATTCTCATGCTTTTGGCTCAAAAAAATCCACTGTTGTGAGTTCGGCTCCTACTCTGGGGACCTTAACTTTAAGTGGGTGGTCCTGGTGGTGTTATGTTGTATTCATTTTTATTTTCCAAATAATCAACTAAGGGCGCATGGCAACTGTTCTATTTCTGTTTCAGAATAAATTTTTTTTTCCAGTCTTGTTTCTAGAGCAGAAATTCATTTGGTGACGCAATTTCATTTTTCTTTTTTTGAAATAAATTTTTAGTCTAGAAATAGGTTTGGAAAAGAATTGAGAAGTAAAAATTTTTTGCTTCTCTATTTCTAGAACAGAAATGAGAAATAAAAAATTTTCCATCACTTATCCTCTCTAATAATCGGCCACCCACCTGCCACAAATTGCTGGCCGTCGCCACCGATCGTCGGCCGTCGCCGGTCACCATCTAGCGTCGTTCACCGGTTTGTGGACAGCGGTGGCGACGGGTGATTGGCGGTGGCGACCCGCCGCCCCTCGAAAATTAGAAATATAGTGTCGTTGTCAAATGAAATTATATTCCAAGAACAAAAATTTTACGTCGTTATCAAATACGAATTTTTACTCAGAGACTCATCTAGAAATATAAATTGAAAAATCTATTTTTTTCCATAAATCAATTTATGATCATAGTGGTTATCATCGGCACCCTAATTATAGTTGGGTCCTTGGATTATTAAAAAAAAATAATTTTGAGAACTGCTAACAAAAAACAAGGCTATTTCTTTAAAAAAATAAATTCCTAACTTGAAGTCCAATCCAAATTATATCCCAAACTTCTTTTTGTCTAGAAAAAATCTCCAACTTTCACACTTTAGTCCCAAATCTGTCCATGTTAACTTTCCATCCAAAATCTCCGGTTAGTAATCCGAAGTGGCATCTCCATGTCAGCAATATATTTACGTCATATGCTTACGTGTATTTGTCATCATTGTTCATCATCCTTGTTTGCCTTTTTCTTCTTCTTTGTTCCTTGCAACTTCCATTAACAGAGGTGGTCGAGCAAAGAGCTCAAATCTAGATAGGCGATTTTATCGGAGCTTCCTCGCAATCTATCACACAGCTTCCGAAGCTGCAACTCGTCAATCTCAACTTAATAATATTTTGGTCGATCATTTCCAACTTGAAAAACTTTTTAAAGCTACAAATTTCTCAATCTCGACTTCAAGAACTGAACTCAGTCGACTCGAACAACCGAGAGCATTGCTAGTGACTAAATGCGCCCCTTGAGAGGTTAATCATTACAGGAAGCTCAAAGAAGCTTAAAGAATTGTGGGCATTGAAATGTCCAAAGCTAGTCGAGATTAAAGCCTCGTCGCTGTTCACCGTTCTGTTCGCACGGGCTCACTCGGTCACAGCTTCACTGGTGCTCATCCATCGCCACCCAGACCTCCGACGCCAGGCCACGACCTTCGACAACACATTCGCGGCGGTTGCAGTCGTCAGAATCATCTCCGGCCATTTTGGCCGAGACCCCTGCTTTCGATTCTGATTTTCCAAGCTTCAAAAAGCCATTTTTATCGGACACCACCTTCGCTCAGCCTTAATCGAAGCTTTATAGACCCATTACGTGCCCAGGCGACGACAAAACGAACCCAAGCTTTCCCTACAACCCCCGTCACTGCATGGGCGCAGATCGTTTCCTCCACTCTGTGCCCTAGAGGCGACCTCCATTAGTGGAGGTCGAAACTTGCGATTGAGGTGCGCAGCCTCGAATTCAAGGCCATACGACTCAAATCTAAGGTCGCACGATTCAAATCCGAGGTCACACGACCCAGATTTGAGCTTAGGCATCCATTAATGGAGTTTGCAAGGAATCGAGAAGAAGAAAAAAAATATGAAGGTGATGAAAAGTGACGAAAAGTCCACATAAGTGGACGATGTAGATTTGATGTTGATATGGACATGCTGGACAACTAATGGTAATTTTGTACAGAGGGTTAATAGAATAAATTTGTGATGAAAGTGAAAGTTGAGATTCTTTTGAGAAAGAAAAAAGTTCGGGCTAGAATTAGGACTAAATATAAAATTGGGGTTTTTTTTTTTTGGAAATTAGGCCCCAAAAATATATAGAAAATAAGATCGTATGAGGTGTACTATCACTATCCGCAATGATAAATTAAGTTTTTCACAAAGAGTAAAATGTAAGATGAAACTATTCTCTAAGTTTCAAAATTTTACGAAGGCCAATAAATAGGGAAGAGAAAAATACAAATAGATGGAAGGAGATTACAATCAAGATGGTGGAGGGGAAGAGATAATTAAACTTTGTGCAAGAACGCCATTTGCACACAATTGTGGTGGTTCTCTCAAATTACACTGGTAAATGAAAGTGGCAGTTAGATAAATTAAGAAGAAAGTGGCAGTTAGAGAAGTGACAGTGGATGGTAAAGTGGCAATTATGTGATAAGGCACTCCTTGAATCTCTACGCTCATGGGTAGGATAGATAATAGATTGCACCCATTACAATTTTCATGTTGAAAATCAAAAAGTTCCGTGCTAGATTTAACTTAATAAAGCATAAAAATCTATGTTTAGATTTTAAGGGACCATATTCCTGAGATCAATTTGGCGTATTTGGGAAAGATCTCAAAAGATGCAGTTCTTTTTTGTCCTACCAAAAAAAGTCTTGTTTTGAAAGGGAGACAACATTATTTTAAGAGGAGAAAATCGCGTTGTCTTGTTCTCTGGCATCCATGTAACTAATTCACATCAAACTTTTTCGATTAAAAGTGGCCGAATGAATTAAAATGGCACAAATGTAAAATATTTAAGATTAAATTGATCAAATTAAAAAGTTTAGAACTAAATTGACACAAATACAATAAATGTAAGATTTTTTTTTTTGGTATGTTCCCGATGGAAATGTCGTTCTCCGTTTCTTTGCATGATGTTTCATTCCCAGCATAGTAAAATCAACTGTCTCTCTCTGTTTGTAAAACTTGATATGTCGTCCATGGAGGGCACGGTCAGAGTCGCGAGAAAGGGGAAGATGGCAAGTTTACCTACATGAAATACCAACATTGTCCCGCCCCACGAGACATTGGTTTGGGTGGGCTTGAGGCCAAACCTATTGCCCCACTCATTATTGCTGGTGAGCCGCCCCACCCCATGCCCTAGTCACTTTTAATATTTATTTTAATTCTTTATATAGAAAGGATATTTGTTATAATTTTATGATTTGATTACGAATGGACAATCATTTTGTTGTTGTGACTTTTCAAGGACTAAAGCAATTATACGATGCTACAATTTAAATAATTTTTTTCGTTATAATTAAGTTTGAGATAAATATTTGGAGATATCACAGGTTGGCGAGATTGGATGTCCTAAGGAAGTGGGAATGAGACCTATCAACTTGTCTTGCATGGAGCACAAGTCTAAGACGGGGTCACCTCAACTATCGTCGGGCAAGGCTAAAGATGAAATTGCCCCGCCTCTCGGCCCACTTGACACCATTGCCATCACTATCGGGAATAAGGTTGTAGGATTTGGGCAATGACAGATTTTCAGGGTATCCAATTCCCACAATCTGCCTAGTGCTTCTAAAAAGTTTTGACAAAGTACACCTCGTGCGAAAACTAAAAGGGAACTTCGTTTGTTTATGACCCCATTTTTAAGGACTGGCGACTGACGAAGGATTCCTCGAAAAGTTAAGGATTAGTAATCCTTTTTAGAAATCGAATGGATTCGATCCACTTGATGCTATGAAATATATGTGCACAAGGGTCTCACACGTCTGGGCTCTATTTATCTACCCTTTGTGGGGTCGTCTTTGTAACTCTACATTTCTTTCCTTGTAACTCGACAACAAAATAGTTACAAAATCTCTTCAAAACATAATTGAAAAAATAGATTTTAATAGAGGGGAAATCTATTAGATTTGTGTAACATAGACTTACAAAACATTGCTGTCCTTAGATTTATGATTCTCTAAATAAAGTGTCTCTTATGTTGACATTAAATCCGGGATCACAAACATTTCAATGATGATTATGACTATGGAATCGTACTGATTATATCCAATGTGAAATGACCATACAAATCGACATGAGGAGAAGTGCCAAAAAAGTCCTAAACTGTTTGTATTTATGCCAGTTTAGTCCTAAACCTTTTTATTTAGTGTCGATCCAGTCCTTTTGGCCGGATTTTCCGACCGGACGCCGACCGGCCGACGTGGATAATTTTTAATAATTTTTTAATATTTTTCTATTTTTTTTCTTTATTCTTTATTCTTTATTCTTTTTTTTTTTTTTCTTCTCTCCTCCTCCCTCCGGCCCCGCTGGCCGGACCACGGCGACCGGCCGGAGGAGATGGTGGCGAGTCTCACCAACCACCTCGCAAGTGGCCGTGAGGGTGGCCTCGCGCTAGGTGGCGCCGGCGAGGCGAGCCTCGCCCATGGCCGGTGAGGTTCGACCTCGCCGAATTGCGGCCTGGGCGGCGCCGGCGAGGCTCGCCCTCGCCGGACTGGCGAGGTCGAGCCTCGCGGCCATGGGCAAGGCTTGACCCTTGCCGCCCGGCGCGAGCCCCCTCGCGGCCATTGGCAAGGTGGCCGGTGAGCCTCGCGGCCGTCTCCTACGGCCGATCGCCGTGGTCGACCGGCGGGAGGAGGGAGTAAGAGAGAAGAAAAAAGAAAAAGAAAAAAGAAAAAATATTTAAAAAATATTTAAAAATAATAAAAAATATTAAAAATTGTCCACGTCACCCTGGGTGGCGGCGTTCAGTCAAGAAATCCAGCCAAAAGGACTGAATCAACACTAAATAAAAAGGTTTAGGACTAAATTGACACAAAAAAAAAGGTTTAGAACTAAACTGGCACAAACACAAAAGGTTTAGGACTTTTTTGGCACTTCTCCCAATCGACATGTGATGGCCTGGAAGCAGTGTCAATTTGTGTAGATAGGATATGCAATATGAATTTCGCTTTTTAGTCCCCACTTTTAGAGGGCTTTTGCCCACAACCAGAAATCGTGGTAGTTGGATTAGGCTTTTGGATTAGGAGGTAGTGATTCCATGGGAATAGTGTATAATTGAATAATTGAGATTGCAAGCCTTCTGGAACGTTGGAATGAGCTTTATTTTTGCTTGAAATATATTGAAAACTAACCTGATTTAAAATGTTAATATATACTATTTTGATGGTATTTGATCTTTTGCAAAGAATAAAAAGCATATTGTATTGCAAAATTTGGAATAAAAGTAGATATCTATCTTAATTACCTTCGGCTAAATGTAATATAACATCGCATTATATCCTAAAAGGCTAATGCCACCTAACCCCAAATTATACATTTGTGCCATATTTACCCCCAAACTAATTTTTATATCACAAATGCTAACAAACAAGTACACCCGTATCACAATCATCCCAAATTAATATTTTTGTGAAAAAAAAAAACCCAAAATGATATACTCGTATCATATTTACCAAAATTGTAGCGAATCTTGGATTTTGGAAGGGGGTAAATGTGGCACAGTGCACTAGTAAGAGGTAAATGTGACACATATATATCTGTTTGAGATTTTTTGTGATAAAAAAATTAATTTAGGATAAATGTAGCATGAGTACATCAATTTGGGACAAATGTGGCATTAGTGTACCAGTACGAGAGTTTTTGTGACACAAATGAGATCTTTGATAGTATCAACCCCATCTTAAATGCACATAACTCTTTCTTTAAAAACAAGTTTACCTAACATCACAACTTGAACTCTTTGATCACCATGTTAACAGTTTGCTTAATCTTTATTTTAGTGTTTTATGCTTTGTCGCACTAAGTTGTCAAAAGAATCTAACATTATATAATCTTTAGTCTATTTTACAACTTAGTCTCAATAAACATCGATATTATATTATTGTATTGAAAATAGAAAGACCAACAGAAAGGTCGATTCTAATACTTTTAGAAAGTGCCATAAAGCAGTGTATCATTTTATCGTAGTTCTAACTAATTATATCAGTAAAAAGGGTGTTTGTGCATGGCACGGGTACTCAAACTAGCCTTGGGTAAAAATGTGATTAAATATAAGCTGATATTTGAGAGGACTAAGAAACTTTTCCGGGTCAACCTCCCTTCTAGTCCTCAATAGATTGTAATTTCTAGTGGACTACATCTTCCCATGATTGGTGCAAGGGAAAGGTACAAATCTCATGTCTACACGTCAAACAAGAATCGGCCGGCATGGAAGTCTTTGTCACTTATTCTGCAAAATGTCATTTTTCTTAGTGAATATTCTACGGTATGTAGCGCCTAGCGGGATGAAGACTTGCTTGTGAATTCCACCTTCTTTTGTCGAAAGATGAACCAACGACGACTTCTTTTGTCGAAAGATGAACCAACGACGACTTGTGAAGTCCGTCTTTTGTGACGACTTGTCAAGTCATCCTCCAAGTTGATATGGAGCCCGTGTTCTCACGTCTTGTTGAAATACTAATGGGTCTTATTTTGATTATGTAGTTTGCACAGATTGTGAAACTCTTGAGAACCTATCTTGGAATCAACCCAATGATAAGGGCGCTCTTAGGCGTTCAGCTAAAAAAATCGATTGATGTAGGTCTGATTCCTACCTCCACGAACTCAGCTTTAAGCGGATGGTCATGGTGGTGGGTTGTCGGATTAGTTTCTCTCCTAATAACCGGCTACTTGTGGTTGAGTCATCCGATTATTTTAAAAAAATTCAAGAATCACTGACAAAAAATATATGAATCAAGAATCTCTACTGCACTACCCTAAAGGATTATTTATGTCTTTCACAAAGTGCAAAAGGTAAGATGCGACTATTCTCTAAGATTTAAAATTCTCATTAGTGAAAAAGGGAAAAAATAAAAGTAACGTGAACGGAGATTACAATCAAGATAGTGGAGTGCAAGAGGTATTTAAACTCTATGCAAGAAAGCCAATGTGCACGCATTTCTGTAGGTTCTCTCAAATTATATTGGTAAATGAAATATTCATAACAATGTAGACAAATTAGTGTACAACAAAAGGGATAAGTTAAGAAGAAAGTAGTCGTTACAGAAGCTGCAGTGGAGGATAAAGTGGCAATTACGTGAGAAATCACTCCTGGAACCTTTTCGCTTATAGGTGGGTTGGATAATAGACTGCACCCATTGCAACTTTCATGTCGAAAAACGGACAGTCCCACACTAGATTTAACTTAAGCATAAAAATCTATGTTTAGATTACTCATTCAAATTTTAAGTGACTGACTAGTTCACTGGAACGTTACGGTGATTGCAAGTCAAATGAGATCCCTTGTTATGGAGGCGAAGGACATTTGGATTTCTATTGAGGATGAAACTTATCTATCACTTTTCATTTTTTGTCAGCAGTTGAAGCAAGAGAATTATTCAGAACAGGATTTTGTTGAGGAGTTCCTCCAGAGTGCTTATTGAATAACCATATATGAAACTTGAAGATTCGAATAACTGATTTTCGTTGTGTTCAATGCAATTAATATTTTGAGAATTGAAGAATTTTCTCTATCTTGGGAAAAAATCACGGCTCTAGAACGTTAGAATTTTAAGTGAAAACGAGAGCAATATCAACATCGGCCAAGATAAGATTCGGGTAAGTTTTCAGGAAAACCCACATCACTCCCCAACGGTCGTAATTGATGAGTCGGTCTTCCGATGTGCTGACTGACTTGGCTGCCGCCGAGGCATCGGCATCAACAAAAGTAGGATAAAAAAAACTGGTAAGACTAGAGCCCGAGGAAGCACAGATTGGAGAAACATAAAAGATGAAAGCGGCTGTTTTGTGTTTTCTTTCAATTCCAATGGCCTTGGCCACCTTTACCGAGGAGGACAACTGCGACCGAAGGTGCGGCAACACGAGCGTGCCTTTTTCCCATTTGGGCTCGATGAAAGTTGTGCGTGGAACTCCGACCACGTCCTTCCTGCGACCACGCATCAGGGAACCTGTCCTTCGCCAAGAACATTCCGTTGTACGACATATCCGTGGAGAATGGGACAATGACCATTGGCATGTACAGAGCTTATGAATGCTATAACAAGACTGGCGATGAATTTGAGAGCTCTTTCAATAACCCATTGACCAACTTGGACGAAGCTGGGCACCATACATTCTCGGACACCCGGAACAAGTTCACGGTCTTCGGTTGTGACACTTTGGCCGGCGAGACTTTCTGGAGTGGATGCTTCTCCTATTGCTCCAGGGAGGTGAACTTCATGGTCGAGAACGCTTGCTCTGGCCCCGAGTGCTGTCAGATTTCGATCCCCAAGAGCCTTTGGAGCTTCAGTATATCCATGAGCAGCTCAACGAATTACACCTCAGTTCAGGAAGTCAGCTCTTGCCGATCAGTGTTCGTAGTAGACCAGGAGTCGTTTAATGTCTCCGATTACAAGCTTCCTGTCCCGGCTGATATGCTCGCTAAAGAATTCTCAAGGGCTGTCCTGGATTGGGTAGTTGAACTGGATCTGAAATGTGAGGAAGCGCAATCGAACTGATCGAGCTATCCCTGCAGCGCCAATAGTAACTGCTCTGACTTCAGGAATGGGCAGAGGGTTATCGTTGCTTATGTAAGCCCGGGTACAAGGGGAATCCCTATGCCCACCCGCTGTCCCCAGAGTCCGCAGGAAAGTATTCTTCTGTTCTCTTTGCGAGCCAAAATTTTTTTGTTTGGATTGGGCCGTAATTTCCGTGATCCAACCTCCTCAAGGCAGTTCTTCATTGAGTTTGGTTTAGATGCTTCAATACAATCAAGACGTTATTTTCAAGAAGCAAAAAAAACACATGAACGTACACTTAGGCTCTGTTTGTTTTATTTTTTTTTTTCTGTTCCCCGGAACAAAAATTTATGTTCATTTGTTCCGGGGAACAAAAAAAGAATAGAAATATGTTTGGCAAAACTTTTGTTTTCAGGAACAAAAAAATAGTTTTTTTGCTCCCGAGAACAAATTTGAAACAGAAACAAGAAGTAGATCCCGGGAACAATTCCGAGAAACAATTTTTCTCTCCTATTTTTTTCTTCTCTTTCTTTTCTTCTTCTTCTTCCTTTTGCCGGTCATCGGCCTTCGGCGACCTCGCTAGAGCGTCGCCGGCCCCCGAAGACGTCAAGGTCGAGCCTTGCCGATGGCTGGGCGAGCTTGGCCTCGCCGAGATTTGGACGAGTTTGAGCTCGCCTAGCCTAGGTGAGGCCGAGCCTCGTCGACCGGCGTGAGGCTCAACCTCGCCGAGCCGGGGTGAGCCTCGCACCAGCTGACAAGGCTCGGCCTCGCCCAAATTTGGTGAGGCCAAGCCTCGCAGTGGCCTAGCAAGGCTCCGATGAGCTCTCCCAGCCGGTCGCCGGCCGCGCCGTGACCGGCGACTAGCCACAAAGAGACGAGAAAGGAAAAAAAGAAAAAAAAAAAAAAAGAAGAAAAAAAAGGAAAAATATAATAAAAATATTGAAAAACTAAAAGAAACAACAAAATTATACAAGTTTACTCAATGCATTTTTATTTTGGAGTATAAATTTTTACAATTACCAAGCACGTTTTTATAATTAAAAATTATTTTTGGGAACAGAAACAAAAAATACTATTTCTGTTCAAAAATTGTTCCCAGAACAAAAACATTACCAAACTCGCCCTTACAGTCTTGCATTTTATTCTGTTTGGTATAGACATTGACGAGTTCGAGCATCCAGGACAATATCCATGTCACGGGAATTGCAAGAATACACAAGGGAACTACACATGCGACTGCCCATTTGGCACGGTTGGTGATGGCAAAGTCAGTTGCCAAACTTCTCCTCTTGCCATGATCGCCGCAGGTAACTCTAATTTCCTTGTGACGGTCGCTCAATAATCTAAAGCCACTCTTGCTTTAGACTACGAGTCCACTTGCCATTGATCCGGCTTATGGTAACATGTTCTGAAATTGTTCTCACTCGTGCGATTACTGGTCACGAAGCCTTTACTTTAACAAACCTTATCAACTCCTCGTTGTCGACTCTCCAGAGTTTTTCCATTAAAAGTGCCAACTCTCCTCCGGGGTGTTTCTCAAGATCTTTGGAGAACGGGTACCCAATCACTCGATGATCACCACATCAAAAAAAAAAAAAAAAAAAAAAAAGAAGATTTTGTGTAGGGCGATACTTTATGTGGAAAGAAAAGATCTTTGGAGAACGGGTACCCAATCGCTCGATGATCATCACATCAAAAAAAAAAAAAAAAAAAAAAAAAGATTTTGTGTAGGGTGATACTTTATGTGGAAACTCCGAAAAATTGGATTCGGTCCACATCCCCTCCCCTTTTGTTTATTTCTTTTCTTTCTCAGTCTTCACCGAGAGACACAAAAAGGCCAAACTCTGTTTACTTTTCTTGTGGTCGTACATCCATTGCACCCACCATTTAGTGGCTGATGGGTCAGGTATTTTTGCGGATAAATTTAAGACCATATATTAATTCTAAAATTTAGAAGATCCAAATTCGTTATTTGTCAAAGTAAATCAAAGAAACTAGTCCAATAATTCCTCAATTTTGTGTGGCAGCCATTGTAGCGGTGACATCATGCATTATTGTCAGTGGCCTAGTCTTGTTCATAAGCAAGAGGAGGGCTAAACAGAGACACTTCCGGCAAAATGGAGAGATCTTGAAGCACCAAAGAGTGAAAATCTTCACCACGGCACAGTTGGCTAAAGCCACCAACAACTACGATGTTAGCAACAAGCTCGGTGAGGGTGGTTTTGCTTCAGTTTATAGTGGTAGAATCGACGGCGATGTCATAGTCGCGGTCAAGAAGCCTAGAGATATCCCTATCAAGAAGCCAAAAGACATGAACAAAGACTTGTCTTTGAGAACTCATGATGAATTCCTACATGAAATCGGCATCATTTCACAAGTGAATCACAAGAACTTGGTTAAGCTCCTAGGCATATTTTTGGAGACAAAAGTGCCATTATTGGTCTATGAATTCATCCCGAATGGGACTCTATCACCGCATTCATGACAAGACATCAACGGTCTTGCAATTGTGGAAGACTCGCCTAAGAATTGCCTCGGAAGCTACCTTGGCCCTCAAGTACTTACATTCCCTAGCCGACCTACCAGTCATTCACAGCGATGTCAAGTCTTTGAATATACTTTTGGATGAGAAGTACTTTGCTAAAGTATCCAATTTCAAAGCCTCGGTTTTGATATCACCCGGAAAGACTGGTGTAGCCGAAAGAATACAAGGCACAATAGGTTACCTTGACCCTGAGTATCTCAACACCGGTGAATTAACCATGGAGAGTGATGTTTATAGCTTTGGGGTCGTCCTTGTGGAGCTCCTCACCGGAGAAATGCCAACTTAGCGGGCAAAATCTAGGGAAAAAATTAACATCCTTCTATCGCGACCTACCCCTCGAGGGAAAGGGATAAGTTTGGAGGTATTGCCTAAAAGACGGACCTAAAGGCCATGATTAGGCATAGGCTCTCCTAAGCCCATACCTCGTGCGACATTATGGTGTTTTTAAGAATTTCGTAATAAGAAGTCATCATTAGCCTATTATGGTTGACTAGAAATCAAGTGAAGCATGGGAGTATACCACATTTTTTACGCAACCAGAGAATCTAGGTTCGGAGACTTAATTACACTAATAAATCAATTAATACCATTTCGGTACCTAACATTGTTCGATCATCAACAAACATATTCGAACAGCCTTGATCTTTCGATCATAATCCTAAAGGCAATTGTCCACTAAATGATCATGCAAATGTCTCTTGTAGGTCTCGTTCTCATTAAAGTCTAAACTAACTCCAACCTATTCTAGAAATGGTAATTAATAAACGATTTGCTCAAAAGCAGTGTTAATAAAACAACCAATGTCCTAATTGTAGTAAAATTTAGTACGTGTAACTAAACATTTGCAAACGTAATTAAATATGCAAATTAAACATACGACATAATCAATGTGCGAACAAACAAAGTCCTAATTACACTAACAAGGCAAGACATGGCAATTCCTAACCAAATTTCCACATTTTTTAGTTTCCGATTTTTTTTTTTAAATAAATATATTTTTTTTACTGAGCCGGGTCGGGTTTGGTCTGACCCGAGCTCGAGTTTGACCTGGTTGGGGCGGGCCGGTCAACCCGCCCAAGAGGGCAAGGCCCGACCAGGCCCGACCATGGTTGGTCGGGCCTTTGATCGGCTTGGGTTGGGCCCAATCAACGAGCCCAACCCCTCCTGCAAAAAAAAATCCCAGCAGGCCCACAGCCCAGACCAACTCTGGGCTATTGGCCTACAGAGCAAAAGAGGCCCTTGGTCAGCGACCATTCAGTCGTGACTAGGGAAGCAACCGCGGCGGGCGACCCAGGCAGCTCTCCGACCAAGGCGCGGCAGCTCCGCTTTGATTAGGCGGGGGGGACGACTCTCGACTCCTGAGGTCAAGGGTTTCGGTGGCGGCGGCAAGGGCCGATTAAGGGCTAGCTCCGACGATGACGAATCCGGGGGGGTTAACGAGAGACCAAGTTTCAGAATGAACTATGAGAGACGAATGGGGGCTGGAGCTCGCCCGAACTGGTTAGGGTGAGCTCCAGTCGGCTCGATTCGAAATTGCGCGCACAAAGAGTTCGACGAAATGCTAACCTGGATTCCGGAGGAGATGGCGGCGGTTGGCATCGATTGGGTGGCTCACTAGCAACGACTAGGCGTTCCAGGGGCTCCTCGTCTCCTTGGCTAACCTCCACCAGCTTTTCCTCCCCTTTTGTCTCATGTTTTGCCTCTCCGCCGTCTCTGCTTTTTCTCCAAACCCCCCCCCCCCACCAGCCACTCTTTTCTCTCTTTTTTCTTTTGCTCGTCTGGTGCGCGTGGCCTCCTGTGGCACCGGCTGCCACTGCCGGCTTGGTCCCCGACCACTAACCCCAATCCAGCTACCCTCGCTGCCTCCTCTGCCTCTATCCTTGTTGCTGTGTTGCAGGTCCCGCGTGAAGGACAGTCAGGAGGAGGAAGACTGGTTGGGGTGTGGTCGGGCCGAAGGGAGAGGGAGACCGTGCTAAGCTGCGCGAGAGAGAGAGGAAAAGAGGAGGGGCGGGTTGGGCCAAGGCCAAATTCGGCCCAACCCGGCCCCTCTCACTATTTTTTTTTTTTTTTTGCTTTTCCTTTTTTTTTTTTTTTTTTGTTGTTTGAGAGAAAAAAGATAGGTGTCGACACCTTCAACTTTTCATCTCTGTTGTGGAGAACCAGACACTCCCCCATATAATAAATTTTTAGTTATCCAATGAAGGAATTGCAAGAGATTGAGGCAGTTGGTTCGCTCGCTAGAAGGTGTTTGAACTTTTATGCATGAATAGGCCAACAATGAGAGAAGTGGCTGAGCAACTAGATAGAATCAATAAGAATTTGTGGGCCGATAACCGGAACGATGAAGAGACTCGAAGTTTACTCAACTCGACGAGATGTGATTCTCTTTGGACTTGAATCAGTGAAATGAACAAACCAGAGTCGACTGATCTTGTGGTATTTGACATCGAAGCAGCCACTACTAGTTCCAGCATCTAATTCGTGGCTTCTAGTGCGGGGCTATGTACAAGAAACAAAACCAATGGTCGTATGTTCGTCCTTGATCTTTTGATTAAGGTCCTGATTAATTAGCGACTTTGAGTCTTTTTTTTTTTTTTTTTTTAATAAGGGATGATTCTATTTTAAACTAAGTACGGGGATGCATGATTGTATTCACTTCCGTTTTAGCTATAGATTTCAGAGCTCTGAAGAATAGCCATTTTATTTAATGAATGGATAATTATGGAAGACTGCTTGAATGTCTATACGAACAATTTAATGGGAAACTACTCTTTTGAATTTCAGTTTCACATACACTTTCTTCCCTAAATAAAGCACGAAGACAATTTGCTACCTTTCGGCATTGCATCGGATTTATTTATTTTTTTACTTCTTTGTCACTATAGCAAAAAATACTGCTTCATAGAGAAGCAAGAGCTGCAAGAGTGCATTAATTATATAAGGGTTAATACCACGAAATACCTTAAATTAGTACACATATGGTAATTTTACTCTCTATCAATTTTCGTTAAATTTTGCTGTCAAATTGATAAATTAAATTACGCATAATAGATGATGGGTGTACCAGTTTGGGTTTTGCTCTCCATTTATCAAAGGTGTAAAAGTTTATGAATTTGGTTATATTAATCCAATTTAACGGAAATTAATGAACAGTAAATTTGGTATAAGGTTTTTTGTGGTAAAAAAATTAGTTTGATATAAATATGTCATATGTGTACTAGTTTGAGGTTTTGATTGTCAAAAAATTAATTTAGATTAAATTGATCATATATGTACTAGTTTGAGATTTTTTATAGTATTAACCCGTTATACAAACCTACTGACAAAACGAAATATTGGCTTTCGAGTATTTCCACCCTGACCAATTGTTAAAACTTTTGGAAGTAGAGGAAAAACACTATGTATAAGAGAACAGTGCGCACGAGACTAAATGAAATGACATTCCCGATTTTTACCAAAATGGGAAGTTATCTTCCCACGACCTAAACTAGTTGTTCTCAGTTCATGGACAACATATTCCATAAATCAATTAGTTTTGTGTAATCCAAATTCCGAAAAATCAAAAGACAAATTTCCAAAAAAAAATTTCATTCAAAAACACTAACCTAGTCTCAGAAATTAAAACAGGTTCTTAAAACCTCATCAACAAAAACTACAAATTGTCTGGAAAAATAGATTTTAACTTAGGAGGTACATACTTGACTTATGTAACATAAACTTACAAGACAATGTCGTCCTTAGATTCACGATTCTCTTAGTAAAATCATTCACTTGCTGACATTAAGTTCGAGTTTAAAAATATTGCCATTGTGATTATGACTATGGAATCGTACTGACAATGTCTTATGTAAAATGATAATAAAATCATTGCGTAACAGCCTGAAAGTAATTTGCATAAAGGTGGACTGCATATGAAATTTTTAATTTGGCTCTTTAGTTCCCACATTGTTTAGAGCTTCTATCTGCAACTAGATATCGGCTTCGTTTGGGAATTGCTTTGTCCAGGGTGCTTTGGGTCCTTTGGGCAAATATAAATTGCATTTGACAAATTTTTTGGAGAGTTTGTGGAAGATGTAATTGCATTTTCAAAAACTTTTAGCCTTAGGCAGGTCTGAAGGTGCTTTGAGTTTTTAGTATTTCCGGAATGTAAATACATTTTTATTTTCTTCCAACTTTGCCCACGTGATACGTGAACTTACGCTTTTGAATTGGGAGGCAGTGAGTTGATGGGAAGAGTGTACACTTGAATAATTGAAATTGCCAGCTAGAGACCTCAAATGTTGGAAGGAGCAATATCTTGCATAAAAAATAAACCGTGATTTAAAATGCTAATTTTTTACCATTTTGACGGTATCTGATTTTTTGTAAGGAAAAAAAAAAATGCATATTGTATTGCACCATTAAGAAAAGCACCTATCAGTTTTAATATCTATGTTTAAAAGTGGCGTGGCATTGTATCATAGGCTAAATAATGCACGTAACTATTTCTTAAAAACAAGTTCACTTATCCTCGCATCTAGAATTCTGCAGTTTTACCACATTGCCCGTTTTCCTTAATTATTTACGTTAGCGCTTTATGCTTTTTCTCACTGATTTGTCAAAAGAATGCAATGTAATAGAATCGCGAGTCTATTTCATAGCTTAGTGACAGTAAACATAGATCTTTTATTGTATTGAAAACGGAAAGATAAATAGAAAGGTAAACTCTAATATTTTAGAAAGTGCTATAAATTATGCTTTGTTCGTTTTATGGAAAATGTGACTTTTTGAGAAAATATTTTTCCCCATGCACTCTTTTTGAATTATTTTATTTTATTTTATTTATATAAATTCGATTTTTTTAATTATTTTAAATTTTCAAAAATTTGATTTTTAATTATTTTTTATTTTTGTTTTCATTTTCTTTCTTTTTTGCTTCTTCTTCTTTGGACGGTCATTGGCCATGGCAATGACCAGCGACTAGTGCCAAGCGAGCTTCAGCCTCGCCACAAGTCAGAGAGACTCGAGCTCAACAAATACCGACAAGATCGAGGCTTGCCCCAGGTCGGCGACCTGAGGGAGGCTCAAGCTTGACTCAACTTGTTGGATCTAGTGAGGCCCAAGCTCTCCCGAAGGCCTCGAGCGAGCTTGCCTGGGAAGCAAAAAAAAAAGAAAGTTAAGAAAAAGAAAAAAGAAAAGGAAAAGAAATATTAAAAATAAATTAAAAATCGTTTTTAAAACAAGAAAAAAAAAATACAAGGAAAATGTATTTGGTGAAAGAAAATAAGGTAAAAGAAGATATGAAAAATATTTTCATTTTTCTCCAAAGTTGAAAATATTTTCCCTATTTTAGAAGATTTTTGTTGATGGAAAATATTTTCCTAACTAATTCATTTTCGTGAAATGAACTCGAGAAATTCGAAAAACGTTTTATTGGAAGTTAATTTCGTGAAACGAACGAAACCTTAATATACTATATTATCCTAGTTTTAACTAATCGTATCAGTAAAAAGAATGTTCGTGCATGGGAGGGGTCCTCAAGCTAGCCCTGAGTTCAAAATTAATAAAATATATATTGATATATAGGAGGACTAAGAAACTTTCTCCGGTCAACCTTCCTCCTTCTAATCCTCAAGGGAATCTAATTTCTGCGATCTGCATCTTCCCATGACTAGTGGTAAGGGGATTGAACAAATCTAGGTCACGAATACGGGTAAATGTTGCGGATAGCATCATGAGGGGATGACTCGACAAGTCGTCGGAGAAGACAGACTTCGCGAGTCGTCATCGTTCGGACGTTTCATTAAAAGAAGGCGGAGAGTTCTCGAGCAAGTCCTCGTCCCGCACCGCCGTACACGTAGAGAAAATTCATTAAGGAAAAAGACATTTTGGAGAAGTGACGAAGTAGCAGTCCTTATCAGTTTTTGTTTGGTACGCGGGCACGAGATTTGTCCACTCCATTTACCACTACTCACGGGAAGGTGCAGATCGCAGAACTTAGATCCCATTGAGGATAAGAAGGAAGGCTGACCCAATAAAGTTTCTTTGTCCTCCTAAATATCAGCTGATATTTTATCAAATTTTTTATATTGTCGTAATTCTAATTGATTATATCAATAATAAAAATAATAAGAAGGATGTTCCTACTGTTAGCAATTAAACCAAATTTATTGGAAGTTGTCGGTCAATTAAAAAAGTTATCGATTCATTAAAATGTTCGTTTGACTCCCAAGATTATTGCACACTTTAAAGAAGAGTCATCATTCTAACATTGCTTTTAAGAAGTTTGTTCGTAGTTCTATGTCATAACTGTTCGTATTTCTACTTTAATCACTTTTTTGTAAGTTACCAGAAATTTCTCTCTTTGGAACACTAACTATATTTATGAGTGATTAAGTTTAAAAGTTATGTAGAAAGTCTATAAAATGCGACTTTTGTAATTGTTTCTGATAAGGTGAAATATGGCGTTATTAAGCAAAGGCTTCTTCATTTCCTTCTTTTAACCGTTGTCAATCAAAGCTATTCACCTTCTAACTCTATTTGTCAAAGTTTAAACTTGCCGATTCAAGGCTTTCTCCCATCATGTGCATGGCAGGGGTCCTCAAACTAGCCTCGGGTCAAAATTTGATCAAATATCAGCTGATATCCGCGAGGACTAGGAAACTTTCTTGGGTCAACCTTCCTTCTAATCCCAGAATGAATCTTTCCAGGGTGGCGCGAGGAAAGGTACAAATCTCAGGTCTACAGACCCACGAAAACTGGCAAGGACTACTTTGTCACTTCTCCAAAATGTCTACTTCCTTGATGAATCTTCTACGGTCTGGTGGCGCAGGACGAAAACTCGCTTGTCATCGTGAACTCCGCCTTCTTTGTTGAGACGCCCAAACGACGACTTGCGAAGTCCGTCTTCTCCGACGACTTGTCAAGTCATCCCCTCGTGATGCTATGGAGCCAGACTTTTTCATTGTTGGATCTGAACTTCCTACACGCGCGACATTACCCGGATTCGCAACCTAGATTGTTAGAATACTAAGAGGTCTTCTTCGGTTTATGTGGAAAATTCTGAAAACCTATCTGGGGATTGACTCAACCGCAAGGGCGTCCCATGCTCTTGGCTAGAAAAACCGGTGGTTGTGGGTTCGAAATCTTTCCTAAGGAACTCGACTTTAAATGGGTGTTTACTCGAACGATAAGGATGGTGTCATGCTTTGGGCTTCAAATATCAATGACTGTAGTTTTGATTCGTTTCCTAAGGATATCAACTTTAAATGGGTTCACCTCACAGATTATCGGGTACACACGTATTAACAATCAAACCATACATTAACTTATTAAAGATTGAATTTTTCCATTAATTTACATCATTTGACTGTGGTGAATATGGACGAGTAATCTAATGAATAATACATTCCTTTTCCCGATAATCACTAACAAAGCATACTCTCATTCTCTGTCGTATCTAACTCTTTTAATTTCTACTTCTACTCTATGTAACATATCTTAACTTAAACCTTCATTTCTATTCTTAAGCAAACATATTTTTGAATAATTAGAATGGCAATCAATGGCTATTCCATAATATTTCTTACCACCTCTAATTATGGACAGTTTTGAAGTCACCAAAGTTCATATAAATTATTCTAATTATGCAGATTCTACAAGCAGATGCACTTTACTTTTTAATCTGTTTAGTTGCAGCACATGTTTTACATTCACTCATGCTATCAGAATTCATATAGAAAATTAAACCCATAGAATGCATTTTCAGTACAGATGACTTATCAATATGTCCTAATCTAGCGTTACCTATATAAGTCGTCAATAAAAATGTTTATGAAATTTATTTGTGTGCCTCTATCGGTGCTGGTTGTTTTTCACCAAATTAGCTTTGCAAATCATCTCTTTTGACTATATTGCATGCAGCTCCATAGGTTGGTCTCTTCTATGATGATCTAACATGTGGAGAAGCAAATTTTCGTAATTCAATGAAACGCCAAAATTTTTGTGATCATCATTAAGACTGAAGGCAGAGAACCTGTATATGAATAGAGTAGAGGGCGTCGTGTTAATTTATGACTCGAGTTTGAGATTATTTGGACTCTTGAAGATTTATAAAAGAAGAAATATAAAAATAAAATAGATACGAATTTCCTCTTCGGAAATTTTGCAGAATCCAAAACTCTTGAAGCTCCTGCACGTGATTTCCTCTCCATGCGAAGATTGATTTATTGATGGTGGGCCCAAGTCAGGGCACACGGATAGAAACAATTGAAGGTCTTCTTTTTCTTTTTAGGAAGATGCCACCCAGAAGTCCTGCACGTGAAGAATCAAAAGGAAAGTGGGGCCCAAGGTCAAACTTTTGACCTTGGGCACACACACATAAAAGGGACGCCTTTTCTTTTGCTACTTGGCCACTGCACGTACATGCCGAGAGAAGGACGAAGCCACACGTCCTCAAAGCCGCAAGTCCTCCGCGCGAAGTTTTGAAGAGATATGCGAAGCCGTACGTAGAGCGTATTGTGTTAAGGCTTGAATGCGCGTTGTGAAGCTTTGTGTCTTGAGTTTATACCAAAGTGAGTTGTTTATTTATAAACACTTTGGATTTGGGATAAATTGGGGTTTGGGAAACACCGAAAGAGTGTTTAGTGACTTGAGTGTGTAATCTCTTGTATCGCTTGATGTATAGTGAAATTCGATCTTTGCTCTCCCCGTGGATGTAAGTCTTTATGGTGAACCACGTAAATTGCAGTGTCCGATTTATTTTTCTTTTTTTTGTCTATATTATTGTTCGATCGCTCGCCCTATGCAACAATTGGTATCGAGCTAGGCTTGGCTGAGTTGAAGCGAATCGATGGCGACATAAGAAGTAAAAGTGAGAATCGGATTTGATGGGAAGGCATTTTAGTTTTGGAAGATGCAGATTGAAGATTATCTTTCAGATGAAAGCTGCACTTGCCCTTATGCGGGGAGAAACTAGAGACGATGAAGCAAGCTGATTGGGATTTCTGGATAGACGAGCTATGGGTGTTATTCGGCTGACGTTGGCTCGTAACGTCGCGTTTAACATCTTGAAGGAGAAGACCACTGCTGATTTGATGCAAGCCCTATCGGATATGTATGAGAAGCCCTCTGCGATCAACAAGGTCCATTTGATGCGACGTTTGTTTAATTTGAAGATGAGCGAAGGTGCGTCGGTTGCAAATCATATCAATGAATTCAATGTGATTGTTAGTCAATTGAGTTCAGTTGAGATTGATTTTGAAGATGAGGTATGTGCTTTGATTCTGTTATCCTCATTGCCTAATAATTGGAATATTACTGTTACTGCTGTTAGTAATTCCTCTGGGTCAACAAGTTTGACGTTTGATGGGGTTCGAGATTTAATTTTGAGCGAGGACATTCGTAGAAGAGAATCTTGCGAACCTGTATCTGCTGCTTTAGTAGGTGAAAATAGAGGAAGATCTATAACACGTGTGGGTAATAGGAGTACTAATATAAACAGGCGTAGTCAGTCTATGACTGCTAATGTTGTCTGTTGGAGTTGTGGCAAGAGGGGGTATCTTAGAAGGGATTGCCTTAAGCTGAAGAATAAGAAGGGTAAAGGAGTTATGGTTGATTCTGCAGATAATGTTGCAGCTATAGCAGATAGTGCCGATTATGTCTTGTCTGTCACTAATGATTCATCGCTTGATGGATGGATTTTGGATTCTGGTTGTTCTTTTCATGTCACACCAAATAGAAATTGGTTTATCACTTATCAGTGCACGGGTAGTGATAAAGTCCAGTTGGGGAACAACGCTAAGTGCGATGTTGTGGGTGTTGGTGATGTTAAAATCAGAATGCATGATGGTATTGTGAGGACATTGACTAGAGTAAGACATGTTCCAGAGTTGAAAAAGAACTTAATTTCCTTGGGTGTCCTAGATTCCAGCTGGTTGCGGTATTCTTCAAAAGGTGGAGTTCGAAGGTTGTACGAGGTGCCTTGGTGATAGTGAAAGGAATCAAGCATGGAGGCCTGCATAAGATTCAAGGTGAGACAGTGAAAAATTTATTTGTGGAGACGTCGGATGCATCGTTCGAGAGTCTTTTGACTGCTCGAGGAAGACTGGGTGTTTGTCGAGGCACGAGTTTGATGCTGGTGTCGGGATCACGCAGTCAAGAGCTTTGATCGAGATGGAGACTAGTAAGTCGATCAAACATGTGCGGTGACAATAGCATGGAGTTACGCTCGGAGCTGGCAAATAAATTCTGCATGAAAGAGAGCATAGTGAAACACCACACTAATGCCAATAAATCACAACAATTTGCAGAATTGTGAGAAGAACATTACTAGAGACGGCCCGTAAAATTATCTCTAGTGCTGGTATTGCTAGGAGAATTCTAGCTGATGTGCTAAGTACAATAAACTACCTAGTGAATAGATCCCCATCAATTTGCTATTGAGTGGCGGACTCGTGAAGAAGTATGGTCGGTAACGTTGCTGATTATTCTATTCTTAGAATGTTTGGTTGCCCGTGTTATTTTCGAGTGAGTGATGGTAAGCTTGATTGGAGGGCAAGGTGCATATTCCATGGCTATGCACAAGGTGAGTGGGGCAATCAGTTGTGGTGCTCGGATATAAATTCACTGTTGACAGTAGAGAAGTTACCCTTGATGAGTCTCCAGTACTTTTGGTTAGGAGTGATTATAACAGTATTCAAACGGATCTAAACGGTGTTCAGCTTGAAGTGGAGTTGCAACCAGAAACTCCCGAGGTAGAGTATACAGGTACTAGCAAAGTAATTGACACAGATGGTGCTCATAGCGAGGTGGAGCCTATAGAGCCAATGGTTCTTGTGAAGCTGATATTGATAAGGTACGTATTCGATCTCTTGACAGATATGGATGCAATAATGGTTTTACTTTATCGCGGTTGAGGAGGTTATGTCGGAAAATCCTTGCGGAGCTTGATTAAAGGTGCATGTGGAGTTGGTATTCTGTTGAGGTCCTCGGTTATGGCGAAGTTCAAGCGAGGCTTGGACTTGGATAATATCTCGTGGCGGTTGAGCCCATCGGGACTATGGGAAAGTAGCAGCGAGTTTGAATTTTTGCGACGGTGCGACTTGGCTAAAACGTCGAGCTAAGGTGGAGATTGTTAATTTATAACTTGATTCGTTGGACTCTTGAAGATTTATAAAAGAAGAAATATAAAAATAAAATAGATATGAATTTCCTCTTCGGAAATTATGCGAAATCCGAAACTCTTGAAGCTCCTGCACGTGATTTCCTCTCCATGGGAAGATTGATTTATTGAAGGTGGGCCCAAGTCAGGGCACACGGATAGAAACAATTGAAGGTCTTCTTTTTCCTTTTAGGAAGATGCCGCCCAGAAGCCCTACACGTGAAGAATCAAAAGGAAAGTGGGGCCCAAGGTCAAACTTTTGACCTTGGGCACACACACATAAAAGGGGCGCTTTTTCTTTTGCTACTTGGCCACTGCACGTACATGTCGAGAGAAGGACGAAGCCGCACGTCCACGAAACCGCAAGTCCTCCGTGAAAGAAACCGAAGGTGAAGAAGAGAGGAACGAAGACTTTACTGTATTTCCTCTGATTAATTGTAAACTATACAAATCCTAAAGATATAGAGCTAGGTTTGTACAATTGATGGAAATAAAGAATTCTACGTATCAATCTAAATCTAGATCGATATTGAATTGATTGTACGAGAATAAAATCAATTCCAAATATTCCAAAGATATATCGCATATCTTCTAACACTCCCCCTCAAGCTGGTGGCTTGTATATGTCCAAGACACCTAGCTTGTTTAATAGATATGCATGTTGTCGATGACATTAAAGGTTTGGTGAAGATGTACGCGCAGGATGCTCTGTCGTGCCAATTCCTTCTGTTTCAATCACCCCTTCTTGAATCTTGTCTCATGTAAAATGACAATCCACCTCTATGTGTTTAGTTCTTTCATGCACTATAGGGTTTGCTGCCAATTTGAGAGCTGCATCATTGTCACAATATAATGTTGTTGCTCATTGTACCTGTATTCCGAGATCTTTAAGTAACCCTCATATCCATACTACTTGGCAAGTAGTTTTTGCCATAGCTCGGTACTCAACTTCAGCCGAAGACAAGGATACAATAGGTTGCTTCTTGGTCTTCCATGAGAGAAGTGAGTCTCCTAATTTGATACAATATCCAGTGACTGATCTTCGGCTAGTAGGGCATGTAGCATAATCAGCATCACAGTATGCCCTCATCTTCATGTCACATTTCTTGGATAAAAGAATTCTAAGTCCTGGACACCCTTTTAGATACTTCACAACTTTAAATGCAGCTTCCAAATGAGATCGCTTTGGACTATGCATAAACTGACTAAGTGTCTGTACTGCATAAGAAATATCGGGTCTAGTCATTGTCGGGTATATGAGTTTCCCGACAAGTCTTTGATATCTGATGGGTCTTTGAGAATGGGGTCATCATTTTGTGAAATGCCCCTATCATATTCTCATGTAGTCAACTTAATGTTCTGTTCAATAGGAATCACGTGGTACTGCATCCGATAAAACCTGCTTCTGATATAATTTCTAAGACAAACTTCCGTCGACTAAGAGAAATCCCTTGATCAGATCGTGCAATTTCAATTCCAATGAAATACTTAGGTGCTCCTAAATCTTTAATGTGAAAGGTAGCATGTAAATAATCCTTGAAATTGTCTATAGCAACCTTATAGTTTCCCATAACAAGTATGTCATCAACATATATCATCAAATAAATAGATGACATACCTTTGGTCCGTGTGAATAAAGCATAGTCATACTTAGACGCTTGAAGCCTGCTATTGTAAGAGCATTTGCAAACTTAGCATACCATTGTCTGGATGCTTGCTTTAATCCATAAAGGGATTTACGGAGACGACATACTCGATTCTCCCCTGTCTCCGTAAGCCTTGAGGAATGTCCATGTAGATTTCCTCATCAAGATCCCCGTGCAAAAGGCATTATGCACATCCATTTGATGTAAACTCCAATTATTAATAGCAGCAACGAGATAAAAAGAACGAACGGTGACATTGGTGGCAACGGAGAAAAAGTCTCGTGGTAATCAAAACCTTCCCTTTGTGTGAATCCTTTGGCAACCAATCGTGTCTTGTATCGTTCAATGGAACCATCGGCACGATACTTTATCTTGTAGACCCACTTACAACCAATTGGCTTTCGATTAGATGGAAGAGAGACAAGATCCCATGTCTTGTTGTCAACAAGTGCACGGAGTTCTCGCCTTCATGGCTTGTTGCCATTTTGGGTCGAGACGCCTCCTTATAACTAGGAGGTTCCTATTCTTTTGAGAGACGACTAACACAACATCTATGTTCCTGTGATAATCTATGGAAGGAAACGTATGATGAAACTGGGTATTGAGTACCTGGAGAATGATGAGTGGCACATATATAAATCTTTTAGTCCATGTGGGAGGTCATGTGCTGCGACCCGAACGCCTTGGATGAATAATGTCTGTGGGAGTTTCATTGGTAGATGCTGACTCAATATGCCGACTTTCTTCAACATCATGGGTATTTTCTAGTTGTGGCTGGAAAATTTCTTCTGGGCAAACGGCCCTATCAACGGGTGTTGATGTTGATTCTGGAAGAGATGAGGCAGTTGTAGGAATGGGCCTCAGTCCGCCAATGGTATATAGGCAGTGTCTTGAGGTATTGCTTCATCAATGCTGCCAGAAGGAGCTATCATCCCTGTATCTGTATCTGTAGTGGGTTGCTCAGAAAAAGGAAATATGTCTTCACGAAAGATGACATCACGACTTACTAGAAATTCCTTTGTAGATATGTCGAGAACGCGATAGCCTTTCGTAAATTGGGATATCCCATGAAAATGCATCGTCGAGCTCGAGGAGTGAATTTGTCTCTAGGTCCCCTTTGTTGCAACAAAATAGAGACATCCGAAGACCTTGAGATGTTGAAGCTCTGGCTTTTTTTTGAACAATAACTCAAATGGAGCTTTCCCTTTAAGTATCCGAGTCGGCATACGATTGATTAGGTTAGCGGCTATGACCACACAATCTCCCCAATAATCGTCCGGAACTGACGCTTGAAACTTTAAGGCTTGTGCGACTTCCAATAAATGACGATGTTTCCGTTCTACCACGCCATTTTGTTGTGGTGAATAGACACAAGAGCTCTCATGTTGTATCCCATATTGAGTGAATAATGAAGAACAGTCATGGCTGAAGAATTCTCTGCCATTATCAGTACGAATCCGCTGTATGGATTTCCCAAACTGATTCTTTGAGAGTGAGAGAAAACTTTTCAAATGAGAATACGTTTGGTTCTTAGACTGCATCAAGAAAATCCAAGTCGCACGAGAATAATCATCGACTATAGTGAGAAAATATCGAGACCCATCATGATTTAATGTGTGATATGGTCCCCATATATCTACATGAATTAGGGCAAAAATTGCACTAGTGCGGTTATTACTAGACGGAAAAAGAGCACGAGATTGTTTAGCAAGAGGACATATAGAACATTGTGCATATGGAAAAGAGGCACTGTGACCCAATCTCAAATGCATAATGGAATTTCTATCATTGGTAGTCAAGTTACACAATGAAGATTTATTCAAAGAAATGCAAGAAAAATTACTCGGGAATTATTCGAGAAATAAAGGCCTTGAGAGACTACCCAAGCCCATCAGTTTCCCAGTCGAAGGTCTGAAAGAAACATGCATCAGCATTGAAAATGACCCGGCATGAATTTTCTTGACAAGCTTTTGACACGAGATATTAGATTAAACCGGAATTCAGGACACAAAGAACATTTCTAAGAGTAATTTTTAGACTGAGATTGACTGTCCATGTTTCATGGACATGAGTAATATCCCCATTAGGCAATTGCACAGAAATAGGGAAATCCAATCTAGGATTTATACTTAAGAAAAATGCCCTGTCACATATAATATGGTCGCTTGCCCCTGAATCAATTATCCATGATTTTTTGGATATTGAATTAATCAAGCAATGTGTAATACCTGAGAAACTTGCTCCTCTATTTGTGGTGTCCATTTTTTGAAGTGCCTCCATCAATTGATGATACTGATTATTTGTGATAGATTGGTCACCCTCTTTACCGGTCGAACCAGTAATTTGATAAGCTGCTGAAATCCTTTTTTCTTTTTCACCGGGCTTTCCATGTAATTTCCAGCAATTATCAATTGAGTGATTAGCACGCTTGCAATAATCACAAAATAATTTATTCTTGCCTTTAAAATTTCTCCCGAAATTCCTTGATGACGTGGCAATCATCTTACCGTCCGTGCCTTTAATCGCAACGAAGATCGATCGTCCGATGCTTTGAAGATCGATCGTTCGATGCCTTTGAAGATTTGACCGTCCGATCCTTGAAGATGGCCGACCGTCCGAGCTCCGCGAGCCACCGTTGGATCCGATCGGATGATCGAAGCCGTTCCGATCCTCGCGGCATATCACGACCGTCCATCCGGTCTACTTTATATACTCGGGATTCCTCTTCGCGAACCCTAGCCCCAATTTGGCCGCTCGTCTCTCTCGATTTAGGGTTTGCGTCCTGGTGGCCGCGTCTCGCCGATCTCCGTGGGCGGCGAGAGTGACGCTCTCGCTGCTCCTGGTGTGGTCTGGCGTCGTGTGTCGCTAACTCTCTTCCTGTACGGCCAGTTGAAATATGCGCCCAATCGGCGGCATCGGAATCCATGGCGAGGAATTTGTGAACGAAATCCGAGGTAATTTTCGTTCAAAATGAGGAGAAAGTGTGTAGCTTTCTCCCACGTCTTTGATAGATCTGTATTTTTAAGCATGGGTTCGGTCCCACGAGTTTCTCCTCGGCCGCCTCGAGATTGTTCCACAAACGACGAGCCGGTTGAAAACGGTTGTGACCGTCATATTTCCTTGCTTCAATTCACTGAGCTCCTGCATTAGATTGAAAATTTTTGCCTGATCTAGTTTCTCGTACATTTCCTGGATATTTTCCCACATCTCTTTTGCATCTTCTGTCGGTGGGAGTCCGGTCGCGACCGGAGGAGACGCAATTGCCAATCCAGGTTCGGATCGGGCGGTTGCTCTTCCTCCGAGTCGGGCGGACATTCCTCCATGGGAACCGGGATGGTTCCATCGAGGAAACCATCTTTGTCTTTGGTTGCCGGGCGCGCCGGGAACTCCTACGACCATCTTGTGTAGTTTTTTGGGCCAGTTAGTTGCTGGCTGATGAGCCGCAATTCTGGTCCGTCGGCGTTGGAAACGAACAATGGATTGCCGGGTTCTGGTCGTCCGGCGAGCGCCGCCGCTGGGAAAGGCAGAAAACCGGGCGCGAGGTTCGGGTAGGTATTCGTGCCTTGACCCGATTCACTCGCCCCAATCGGATAACCCGCATAGAAACCCGGGTAGGGATTTGTTCCCATACCCGGCTGACCGACCCGCTTAAGCGCTCCGATCCGATGGCTGGATTTGCCCATTCGTGGTTGGCGGGTCCCCATCGGGTCGGACGTGGCTCGGTGACCACGGATGCGAGACGATGATGGATTTGGGTTTGCCTCAAAGAGAAATGGATACGGGATCCATTGGTATGGTTGACCCACTAAGGGTTGCCCCGCATTAAAGGCGAGTCTACGTGGGCCACCCTGCGAGCGGGCGGTGTTTGTGTTTGCTGACTTGTGAATGGAAGTGTTGCGGGGTGGAAGCGTTGCGGATCGATCTTCATCCTGCGGATCTTGGCGCAACGTCTCTCCAGTCGGTGGATTTCGAGAAGCCGAGAAGCTAGTTTGCGGGGATGTCATGGTAAGATAAAAAACACCTTCGAAAGTTGATTCTAATGCCGAAAGAATAACCTCTTCCCCCTTTTTTTTTGTAGGTGAAAGGCTCTTTGGCAGAAGAACAAAGCGGAAGCAAATCAAAAGCCTGGCGGCTCTGATACCATGAAAGAAACCGAAGGTGAAGAAGAGAGAGGAACGAAGACTTTACTGTATTTCCTCGATTAATTGTAAACTATACAAATCCTAAAGATATAGAGCTAGGTTTGTACAATTAATGGAAATAAAGAATTCTACGTATCAATCTAAATCTAGATTTGATATTGAATTGATATGTACAGAATAAAATCAATTCCAAATATTCCAAAGATATATTGGATATCTTCTAACACTCCGCGCGAAGTTTTGAAGAGATATGCGAAGCCGTACGTAGAGCGTATTGTGTTAAGCTTAAACGCGCGGTAACTTTGTGTCCTGAGTTTATACCAAGTGAGTTGTTTATTTATAAACACTTTGGATTTGGGATAAATTGGGGTTTGGGAAACACCGAAAGAGTGTTTGAGTGACTTGAGTGTGTAATCTCATTGTATCGCTTGATCTATAGTGAAATTCGCTGCTGCTCTCCCCGTGGACGTAAATCTTTACGACTGAACCACGTAAATTCTGGTGTTCGATTTATTTTTCTTTTTCTGTCTATATTATTGTTCGATCGCTCGCCCTATCGCAACACATCGAATGCCCAAAAGCATCTTTATTAAACTCCTAGATCTAGATCGGGAGAAGATAGCACCCAAATCTAAAACTAGATCAAAAGAATTCAAAATCTCAAATCAAGAACTAGACCAGGAGAAGAAAGCTCCCCATCTAAATTGGGAGAGAAGAAAAAGTAAGAAAAGAACAATAAAATGCAAACGATATGAACAAAGAGAGAGGGGGGCAAGGTGAGACTAGTTCAACCTGCCCCCATGGCTGAAGGTTGAAGAAGACAATGAGAAAAGAGAGAGGAGAGGAAAAAACAAAAGACTTTTCATCTCCCTAAAGGAACGTTGAAATTATTTGTAGGTTGAAGAAGACAATGAGAAAAGAGGGAGAAGAGAGAAAAAAAGACTTTCCGTGTCCCTAGTAGAACAATGAAATTATTTGTTTTTTGATAATGATGTTATCGTACACATCTTTTTGTTTCTTTTAAAGTGACTTTAAGAGGTTCCCAAGAGTACTTACTGAATAACCAATAAGGAAACTTGTAAGTTCAGAGAAATTATTTTTCTTATGTTATAAATGCTCTTAATACTTTGATAATTGGAAAATTCCCTACATTGTGGAATAGTCACGGCTTTAAAATTTTGCATTTTGAGTGAAAATGAAAGTGACTATGAACTCACACGTATATTTGGTCGCATATAGATAATATCTACTGACTTGTATGGAATTTTAAAAATATGATTTGCCGGAAAGCAAGGCAATCTCTCTCCCACGGGTCAGTATCAATGACTCAGTTAGTAAATGCCGCTGAAGCATCGGCGTTGAGACTAGATCTACAAATACCGGGAAGAGGAGAGCCACAGGAAGCACAGGCTGGTAAAAGGTAAGATGAAGGCGGCTGTGATGAAGGCGGCTGTGGCGTGTTTTCTTCCAATGGCCTTGGCCTTGGCCACCTTTACCGAGAAGGACAACTGCGACCGAATGTGCGGGAACATGAGCGTGCCTTTCCCGTTTGGGCTCGACGAAAGTTGCGCACGGTACTCCGACTTCATCCTTATCTGCAACCACTCTTTTTCTCCCCCGAAGCTGTTCTTCGACGAAGATATTCTGGTGTTCGACATATCTGTGGTGAACGGGACGATATCCATTGGTATATACATATCGTACGACTATTATGACCCGACTGGCAATCTGCTTGACGAATGGTACCCTGACACGTCGTTCATTATGAGTGAAGATGGGCACTATACATTTTCGGACACCCGGAACAAGCTCACAGTCTTCGGCTGCGACACCTCGGCTCTTATCTCAGACGCTGCTGGGACTTTTGGGTGTGGATGCTCCTCCTATTGCCGCGAGGCAATCAACTTCACAGCCGAAAGCGCCTGCTCTGGCCTCGGGTGCTGTCAGACGTCGATCCCCAAGAGCCTCAGGACCCTCATTATAAGTATGAACAGCACAACGATTTACGAGTCAGTTCAGGAATTCAGCTCTTGCGGATCAGCGTTCGTAGTGGACCAGGAGTCGTTTCATGTCTCCGATTACAAGCTTCCTGTCCCGGATGATATAAGAGAGCACGTTGACTCAAAGGTTGTCCTGGATTGGGTCGTTGAACGGAATTTTAACTGTGAGGAAGCAAAATCGAACTCATCGAGCTATGCATGCGGAGCCAACAGCGTCTGCTCTTACTTCGAGAATGGGCAGGGTTATCGTTGCTTCTGCGAGGCTGGATACATAGGGAATCCCTATGTACACCCAACTTCCCCGGGATGTCGAGGTATTATTCTGCTGTCTTTGCGCCCAAAATGTAGTTATGTCTGGACTGAGCCATAATTTCCATCATCGAACTTCCTCGAACCAGTTTTCATTGAGTTAAATGCTTCAATAAACGTACATTTACAGTTCACTGTTGATTCTGTTTGATATAGATATCGACGAGTGTAAGGATCCAAGACAATATCCATGTCATGGGAATTGCAAGAATGAGCCCGGGAACTACATATGCGACTGCCCATTTGGCAAGAGCGGTGATGGCAAAGTTGGTTGCCAAATTTCTCGTCTTGCCATAATTGCTGCAGGTAATTCTGATTCCCTTGTGATGGTCGCAAAGTAATCTAAGCTATTCTTGCTTCAGGCTACAAGTCCATATGCTATTGATCTGACTTATGTTCAGTTGTTCTCAAATTGTTTCTGACTTTACGTTGTGACTGAGAGATCACTGGTCGCCACCACCCACCGTGCATGCCTCTGCCAGCCACCGCCAGCTAACCGCCTTCAGCCATTGTCAATGTTGCGTCCACCACCACCCACCGCAATTTATGGTTCAAGTTCATTGTTTGTCGAAGTAAATCGATTGTTTGGGAGAAAACTAATGCATCCATTCCTCGATTTTTTTGTGGCAGCCGTTTTAGGGACAATGTTGTGCTTCGTAATTGTGAGTGGCCTAGTCTTGTTCATACGCAAGTGGATAGCCAAACAGAGATACTTTAGGCAAAATGGAGGAGAAATCTTGAAGAACCAGAGAGTGAAAATCTTCACTGAGGCAGAGTTGGTTAAAGCCACCAACAACTACGAAGCTAGCAACAAGCTCGGTGAGGGTGGTTTTGCTTCAGTTTACAGAGGAATAATCGACAGTGACGTTTTAGTTGCAGTCAAGAAACCTAGAGATGTCCCTGTCAAGAAGCCAAAAGACATGAACAATGATGGGTCTCTGAGCACTCACAATGAATTCCAACACGAAATCAGCATTATTTCACAAGTGAATCATAGGAACTTGGTCAAGCTCTTGGGCATATGTTTGGAGACAAAAGTGCCATTGTTGGTCTATGAATTCATCCCAAATGGAACTCTCTATCACCACATTCATGACGAGAGATTGACGATCTTACGATCGTGGAAGAATCGCCTCAAGATTGCCTTGGAAGCCGCCTTGGCCCTCGAGTACTTGCATTCCTCGGCTAACCCGCCAATCATTCATGGCGATGTCAAGACCTAAATATACTTTTGGATGAGAATTACTATGCGAAAGTATCTGATTTTGGAGCCTCGGTTTTGATATCGCCCAAGCAGACTCAAATAGTCAAAGAGTACAAGGCACCATAGGTTACCTGACCCTCAGTATCTCGGCACGAGGTGAATTAACCACGAAGAGCGACATTTACAGTTTCGGGGTTGTCCTTGTGGAGCTCCTCACTAGGGAGCCTCCGATTCGGCGGGCAGAATCCGGAAACCATCAACATTGTCCAATCTTTCATCTCTGCGTGGAGAACCAGGACACTCGTCCATATAATAAATATCGAGGTGTCCAATGAAGGCGAACGCGGGAAATGAAGTGCGAGTTGGTTTGCTCGTTAGAAAGTGCTTAAACTATAATGGCGTGAATAGGCCAACAATGAGGGAAGTGGCTGAGCAACTTGCTAGGATCAACAAGAACTCGTGGCTCGATCAACACAATGATGAAGAGACTCAAAGTTTACTCTACGAGACGAGATCTGATTCTCTGTGGTCTTCAATCAGTGAAATAAACAAACTGGACTCGACCTACCATTCGGCACTTGAGATCCAACCAGCCACTACTAGTTCCAGGGTCTGATTCGTGAATATAGTGCGCAGCTATATACAAGAAATAAGTCCAACGATCGTATGCTCTATACTGATCTTTTGTTTAAAAGTTTCCGTATTTCTTACAGCTGATTAATTACCGATTTGGAAGTCTTATAAGAGAATGATTCTATCTAAAGTAAGTACGGGGAATTATATATGATTGTACTCACTTGTGCTCTAGCCATAGTGTGCAAAGCTCGACGCATTCCCAATTTATCCTGGTGAATGAATAATTATGGAAAGATTGCTGCGTTGAATATCTATTCCGAACAATTCTATTGAAAATTACTTTTCGGAAATGCAGTTTCACTTACTTTCCCAAATAAAGCACGTAGGCAATTTCACGGCATTGCATCGCACTTTTTATATTTTCCTTTTTTTTGTCACTATAGCAAGAATTGCTGCTTCATAGGAAAAGCAAGACTGCAAGAGTGCGTGAATGACAAACTCTACTCAACGAAATAAGATATCCGGTTTCAAGAATTTCCATCCGACCAATTGCACAATAACATTGAAACTTTTATATGTAGTTTGGTTCCGTGACACGACCTATAGGGAAGAACACCCGTAGAGTTTCTACGAATTGCACGATACATGCTTAAGAAAACAAAGTGCATACGAGACTGAATGAAATGCCATTGCCGATAGTTCATAGAAGCTTTATTGTGTATTTGGTAAAGTTCTTTGTTGAAGCATTCTTGGGAAAGAAAGGAGAAAAATTCGGGAATTTTTTTGTAAACACTATCATTTTCAAAAGGAAAAGATCCATGAGATAGAATGTCGCGCCCCCTTTTCTTTCCATAATAATTCGTTCCCAGCAAATCTTCATATCCGAGACATAGGGTAAAAGTTTTGCGGTACCATTAAATACCGGCTACATCTCGCACCAAAGTGAAAAATAGAAGTCCGTCCG